>JABSSZ010001716.1:0-13210 GCA_013755755.1 Fusarium sp. NRRL 25184
AAATTATACTAAGCTTATTATAGTCTTTTTTATCCATTCTGGCGACTTCTGCCCTCTTCTAGCTGATATGTAGGAGTTGGGTGTGTAAGTGGTGGCGGGCGGTGAGGTGAAGTCGCGGGACTTGAAGTCTGAAGGTTGNNGGGACTTGAAGTCTGAAGGTTGCTGGTCATCATGCTCGAAAAGTCATGGGACTTGAAGTCTGAAGGTTGCTGGTTATCGTGCTTGAGAGTGATGAGCGTGATGCTGGTTATCGTGCTTGAGAAGTCGTGGGACTTCACACGTTGGGCAAATGACTGGTGCATTGAAACTTTTCAGTTGCTCGACCGGTATAATCCGGAGCTCCTTCTTGTTTAGCCTCGGCTTTGAGGGACCATTGCGGTCTTCTCCTAGCGTGATGCTGGTTATCGTGCTCGAGAAGTCGCGGGACTTGATGTCTGAAGGTTGCTGGTTATCATGCTTGAGAGAGTGATGAGCGTGATGTTGATGAGCGTGATGCTGATGAATGGCGGTGAGCTGAAGTTGCGGGACTTGAAGTCTGAAGTTTGTTGGTTGTTGTGCTTAAGAGAGTGATAAGCGTGATGCTGATGATATGTTAGAGGTTGGTTTGTAAGTGGCAGCTGGGCGAGCGGTGAGCTGAAGTTGTAGGACTTACAAGTTTGTTGGTTATCTTGCTCGAGGGAGTGATGAGCGTGATGTGTATAATTCTCGGGATTAGGTGCTAGACTTGGTTAGCGAGTTAATCACGTATACCCATAAGGAATATAACGTACTAGGGTTCTCCATTGTAAATGAGGATATAGGTATAGTTGTTGGTGAGATGAGATCATGGCTACTAGGCTTCGGAAATAACCTGCACACTTCGGGGTCAGACTGTTTATATGCAGGGTTTGGTGATTAGCTTGTTCTATTGCTAGTAAGACCGGAACTCCATCTTTCCTGCCTTATCGTCATGATTTCTTCAGGTTAATGTTGCCAGATTAAGTTACTGTAACCGCTATCTCGGAACCCCATCCCGGGACATCGGAATGCGGGGTAGCGAGAGTTCGGTCACTAAAGATTCCTCGTCACAGAGGCAGAACGTCCCAGATGTGAATTTCGTTATCAACATCATTGCGACAGGACCACAGTTGTCGACCATGGCTGATGAGCGGAAACGATGCTGCACTAAGAAGCCGAAAACGCGAAGTTCGTACACCTTTCAGAGATCCAAGCGATGTGGCTGACAGGCGTCTCTAGCTGGCTGTTCTGTCTGCAAAAGACGCGTAAGTCGCTGCCTTGTCGCAATGCCAAGTCCATGACAATACTGACTGTTGAGAAATAGAAGGTCAAGTGTGATGAACAGCTGCCAGGATGCAAGAAATGCGCAAAGATTGGCGTTGAATGCCCTGGCTATTACAAGCCTGTCAAGTGGTCCACTAAATATGAGAGGAACCTGGTCAATTCTTCACCGACTGCTGATAAAGCCTTTCCGCGATTCGACTTATGCACTGGAGGGCTGCCGAACTTGATGCAGCCGAGCTCAGGCTCTGGAAGTGTCGAGGTCCACGCCGATATTGATAGCGAACTGCCAGCAGCCAGCCCCTTCTCGCAAGGGTCAAGTTCAACTTCATCTGATGCTCAGGAAGACCCGCACAACTTATCAGAAAGACAATTTCCCTCCTCATTGAATCAAGTTCTAACTTCAGTATCATGCCACGAAGTTGAGGCCGACGAGGAGTTTTTTCTTGCGCCTGACAACTCTCTTTATCTGACTTCCTATACCCCAACTCCACGAACGTCACTTATTCTTGACCATTATTTCACAACAGTTTGTCATTTCAACTCGTCGTTTGACTCAGCAAGCAACCCATTCAGATCGGAGGTCACGAGATTGATGGCGGACTCGCCTTTACTGTTTGGGTGTGTATTGAGCATGTCGGCGGCTCACCTATATCAAGGTGACAAAGGGAGCAGCTATATACCACTTGAGTTTCAGACCGAGGCTATGTCACATCTGTCGCAGGCATTGTCTGAACTTACAAAGGCTCTTCCTCGGGGCCAAGAATGCGAGAAGTCTGACAATCAACCTACGACCATGGTATCAAGAGAAAAACCTCTCAATGTCTCGGATGACTTGCTCTTGAGCATCATATTCTTGGGAATGACAGCGGTAAGTACATGCTCTTGTATACAGACAAGAACTAACTTGTAATTCTATCAGGCTTGGCATGATACATCTGCAACTGGCCTGCCACATCTTCATGGTTCACGACAACTATTCAAGTCATGGATAACATCAAACAAACTGACAGACATCGAAAGACGGAGAAACATGACAAGAACACAAACATTTGTGGTGTCCTCTATGGTTTATTGGGAAGCCATGAGCTCAGCGCTCTTCGACCAGCAATACGAAGCCTTGTCGCATCTCAATATCTTTTGTGATCCCCATCCCTCAGCACTCATCCAGCCTTGTCCATGGACCGGCGTCGCAACACCAATCTTTGTATTCATTGCAAAGACTCTTACACTTGTGCGGAATAAGCTGTCATTGAAGAGCCTGTGTGTCTTTGAAACTGGAGAGATTCATCAAAGGGCTCTATACGCCGAGCTACTCGCAAAGGCAACTAATCTCGAAAGCGAGATCGTGGGGCATCAGCCGCCTTGCGTTGGTCTTATCGATGATATTGGCGATCCATACACAACACCAGATCATCTTCTTGCTATATCTCGCTGCTATCAATTAGCTGCTTTGTTGGAGCTTTACTCTGCCTTTCCGGAGACCTTTAGAACAGAAGATAGTCTGGGCAGGACTGCTGACTCACAATCTACACAAAGCAAGAGACATCTAATAATGGGACTGGCCTTTGAAATATTAGAAACTCTGGAAAAAATTCCCAACGATTCAGGGACGATCTCGATACAGCTCCTATCATTATTAATTGCTGGAAGCGTCTTGGGACCAGCGAGACCCAGAGAAGACGGAGGAACCACAAAATCAAAATCAGACATGATTCGCCTGAGGATATTTGTTCGACAGCGAATTCACAAGATGTATGCGACTGTACGGTTGGGTCCGATTGGGAATGTCATGCTCATACTGGAGGAGGTTTGGTCACGAATGGACACTTTTCCGACAGAACGAAGCAGGGACTCGGGGATACCGAGCATTCATTGGATAGATGTCATGTTGGAGAAGAGACTGGAAACGATGTTTGGATGACCAATCCCTCATGTCTGTAATATTCCTGACTAGTTCGAATGAAGAGCTTGTATATCTAATCGAGGGCTGGACTAACTCACCTTGCCACATGATGAATGAAGTCTTGTATCAAGAATGGAGTCTGGGGTAAGTGTTTGAGCTTTGGCAAGCGTTATCAAAGGGGCAGCGGAATTAAAGCCGAGTCCCCCTTGCGAGTAGGGCTGAGGATTTTAACGAAACGGAATTCCCTCCGCACTGAAACGCGCCGCTGCCGTATCGGATCCACTCCATTGAAGTCTGAATGGACACACGGCATTCCAACAAATGTGCCGTCTTGGACAATAATTGTCTTTGTTGCCTGTTCCTGCATCCTCCGTTTAATATATAACATAATGAAAATACCTCAAGAGACCCTGAACAAGCTTTTTAAAAACAAAGTCGCCAGCTCGCTTCATCGCACGAGGGATATGGGAGCTGAGAATAAATATCTCAGCCCGGCATCTCGGCACGCTCGTTGCGGGCCTGCAATATAAACAGGGCGACGTGACAGGCTCGTATTCCGAATATGGTCAAGTTTAGGCTGAATGAGAGCTGCATTCCTTAATTATCTGCAAATTTCCCGTCTCGTAAGGCGAAATACGGATATCTCGGGATGTGCCAACAGTCTCCTGCATAGAGCTGAAAGACAACCGCAAAAGTACATAACGAGGACACTAGAAGCTCCATCAAACAAGCAATGTCTTGGCACCCTTTGTAATTACCGTAACTTTGTTTTAGCAAGTAAGCAGCTGCCATGAAACCCTACGGCCTTGTTCTTGTTGGCTTGGCTGCTCTAGTCACCGCTGATGTCAAACTCACAAGCTCAGGCTGTGCCGACGCATCAGGCTTCGAAAAATGCCAGGCCTCTGTGACCAAGAAGACGAGCAGCTGCATCGCTCAAGCCCGCCACGACAACAGCCAGCTGGAACTTCTCGCATGCGGCTGCCAGGACTACGTCGATAACTTCAACTGCTACGCGGCTTCTTGCTGGAACAGGGTCTGGGAATGCGAGTACCAAGAGTACATGGTTTCGTATTTCATGAACTGCGCTACTGCCAAGCAACCTGTTCCCTACTTCCCCGCTCCCAAGAATGCGGCAGGCGCTTGCTCTTGTAACGTTGGACAAGTCTATCTCAACATTCAAGATGCCATTCAACAGACAGCGACGTGTTCGAACAATGCCGATTCAGGTGATGCGGGAAGCAATCTGCAGCAGATTGAGGGCTGCAACTGCTGTGAGATCAGTGGAGCTCTCTCAAGGTATGCTGTGCTTATGGCCGCTATCAAGTCCGACACTAACGTGCGCCAGTATCTTTGAGATCTGCCCCAAGACCGACCCCAACCTTGTCGGCCTGAAACAGATATCCAGCCTCGAGTCAGAGCTCAACGTCGACTATAAAGACTGCGGTTCATACATGGAGACGTACGACTGCAAGGCCAAGCTTTCGTACTCGTTGGAAGGCGTCAGCACATACTACAAGCCTGATGATCCCCTCAAGACTGGCACCGCCACCTTGAGCAACAACCCAGGCTCCGTCACGGCACCGGCCAGCGGAAAGGTCTTTTCGTATACCAACGGAGGCGATGGAACTGTTTATACTATCACTGCTGCTGGTGTAGGTAAGGACAGTTCTGGTAGCAAGGGGAGCTCCGATAGCAATGGTGGTTCGGGTTCAAGCGACGATTCATCAGGTTCCACTGGCACAGCAACTGGGGACAGCAGTAAAGCTACTGAGAGCTCCAAGAAGAGTGGAGCGGATGCGTTGGCAACTGGAAGTGTCTTGATGATGGGATTGACCCTGGTCTTGACTCTTGCCGCTGTTTACTAGCTTTAGTTGATGAAAGATCGCCACTCTATAGAACAGGCATGATCGGGATGACTACATCAGTGATGACAGGCTGGCGACGAAGGGTAATGCTACATAGACTTGAAGAATTGGTCATCTAGAATCAACAGGATGATGAAGTACGGTACATAGGAAATAACATCACTACTCTTCAGCGTTATCGACATCTGTCCCATAAAGCCCTATCACTGATACCCTACAAAGACAAGTTCAAAGACTGAAATGTGTTGCACACCTCGTCCAAGAAATACTGCACCCTCTCCTCCTCAAATAAATGCGCCCTCGCAATGATGGTAATCTTCAAGCTCATTCCATCAGGCTCTACCTCTCCCGCTATCGCCAAGTCGTACAGCGGCTCATCCTTCCTCAATTCAACATGCTTCGACAAGACTCCCATCTCAACGCGCTGCTGTTCAAATTCACTCTCGGGATGATACTCAAAGTTATGATACGTAACACAGCATGCGAAATTCGTGGTCGCTTCTGACCAGTCTGTGCAGTTGCGCTTGATCTCCTCGAACCCGAGGGTCTCGAAAGGCAAGCTTCGCAGGTATTGGTCTTGCATGTCGCGAAGCATTTGGTGATGATTCTCGTCTGTACCTATGTGTGCGCGAACGGGTACGGCGTTTGTACAAGGGCCGATGATGTCCTGGCAATTGACCGGCAAGCCCTGACGACCTGAGACAATGCGACCGAAGACAACGTCGCTGGATCCAGATTCCTTGGACAGCACTAAAGCACAAGCAGAGTTAAAGACAGTCGCCTGCGTAGCGACGCTGCTGCGAATAGCTTGGCTTGGAACGCTGACAACCTTTGACAAGTACAATGCCTTCGAAGGTGCCACTTCCTGGCGACAAGCGTTGCTCGTGTCGCTCAAGACAGTCATGGGAGAATCTCCAATCACGTCACGCCAGAACTCGAAACCTTTCTCTTGGCTATTCGCAGTGTACTCCATGTACCGCCTGAACTGCGTCGGTGGAAGAAGCGACATGCCATTGAACAGAATATGCAGGTTACGAACGATAGGCTCTAAACTCAAGCCATCATACAAAGCGTGCGATAGTCGTAGCAGTACTCGTACTGAAGATGACTGCTTGAGAATAGAGATGCGTATCAGCGACTCTCCAAGACGAATGGGGTCCTGGGCATGCTCATCCAAGTAATCGTTGGTAGCGGTATTGACGTTTTGGTCGGTGACAATCGTCTCGATCGGCACGTCGAGATGCTTCAAGACGACCTGGTAGAGCTGGCCTGAAGCCAGTATAAACACTGTTCTGAACATGTCGATATGCTGAACGAGGGAATGACATGCGTTGACGAGGGTAGTAGGGTCTGAGTCGACAGGGAAGTCAATGTAGAACGGCGTAAGAGGTCGTGGGGAACCGGTTCCGGGACTGAAGAGGAAGGACTTTTGCATCTGTGTGGATTGGTAGGTGTCCTGGATTGAGTCGAATGGGATGTTGAGCTGTGAGCAAATCTCTCGCTGAACGAAGTCTTGTGGATCCTCAAGCGAAAGAAGTTCAAACGGGCTGTAATCGTTGACCTGTACCTCGTCATCGCCAGTCCCTGATCCAACCGACTCAATCTTTTTAGAAAGCTGGAACAAAACCGGGTAGTCAAAGATATCCTTGACCACTATCGTAGTAGCCAACCGACGACCAAGTCTCATGGCCAGTTTTGTCGCCATCATCGAGTGTCCACCGAGATCGAAGAAGTTATCAGTAATGCCGACTTCAATACCAAGAAGCTTGGAAGCCTCGTCACACAAGATGATCTCAGTCTCAGTTCGAGGAGCGACACGGGCGGACCAGCCTTGCTTATCCTGACCATTGGTCAACGTTGTGCGTGAAGCAAGACCTTCGCGAATGACGACTGCAAGATGGGCGAATACAGGATTGTCGAAGACATCTTTGACGGTGACGCGGACATTGAAGCGTTGTTCAACTCGCGAGATGAGTTTCGTGGCTAAGAGGGAATGACCGCCGAGTTTGAAGAAGTCATTAGAGATGTCAACCTTCATCCCGAAAGTCGAAGTCGCCTCGTCGCAGAGTATGGCCTCGATGTCACTGATAGGCACCGCTTGTGCAGACGGTGCGGTTTGCTGCTTGGGTGCAATCTGAGCCTGGCGCGCAAGTTCCTTCCTGTCGACCTTGCCGTTGGGATTGAGAGGCATTTGATCCAAGACCACGATGCTGGAGGGGACCATGTACGATGGAAGCAGAGACTGCAGTCGCTCACGGACTTGAAGCGCGGCACGACGTCTCTGTAAGCCCTGGAGCGGACGATTGGCAAGGGTCGCTGAGCTTCGGAGGTGATTATCAGTCGGGAACTTGATCAGCGTGCGAGTGTCTGAAGGCGATGCGAGGTGGTGGAAGACAGCATCAAGTGCACCGCTCTGGGACCACTGTCGCGCTGCGCTGACCTCCAAGCGGAACCCAGACTCTTTGGCAAGCTGGCCAAGGTCGGGTACAGAAAGAGATGCACGGCTCTCAGCATCAGAGCGGATTGCTGAGATCCAAGCGGCACCATCGACCTTAGACTCATCCTCTGCCTCGAGGGACTCAACGACCTGTCGCTCAAAGGCGGTCTTGGCGAAGGGAATGTTGCTGATAGCCACGGTCGCTGAATCTTTTGAGCGAAGTAAGAGGTCCAAGAGAGAAGTGCGATCGATCTTGGAAGCGCCAAAGTCAAGCCAATTGCCGTTCTCAATTGTATGAACAGGTACTGAGTCGCTATTTCGTATGTGCACGACAGCCGCATAACGGTAAGCGCTAAGTTCATTCGTAGCATGCATGTTCTTCGGAAGAATCTCAACATGGTGAACCAGGTCGGGGAAGCGATCTTGCAGTGTCGTGAAGAACGCCGGCTCAACAAGCAACTCCTCTTCGCGCTCCTCCAACTCAGCCATCTTCTGTCTGACTCCATCCTTGGTCGCATTGTCACCCAACGTCCTGACTGCCCTTGCAGCGAGGAAATGTTTATTGGTAGCGTTCGTTCGCACGTCGCCGAAGAACAGGCGCTTCACGCCGGGGAGATGGACCAAGGTATCTGCTACTTGAGCCAGGTACTCTGGTGAAGGGAAGTACTGGGCGACTGAATTAATCACCACGACGTCTGGGTGAAGATCGCTCAATTGGCTGATGTCCTGGGCAGTACCGACGTGGACCTCAGCCTTGCCTGTGAGAGATGGGACCGACTTGATGACGCTGTTGGTGAATGCGGCGGCTGACTTGGATGGCTCAAGACCTCTGTAGCTTTCAAGTCCATCGCCGAGGTTGAACAAGATCATGCCGCTACCCGTTCCAACCTCGAGCACATGACCAGGAGCCTGACCATCACGGAGTGTCTTGATAGTGTCATCAAGCCACTCCTGCATCTCCACCTTGTCAATCTCGCTCCCATCGTACATCGACGTCCAGCCCTTGAAGTCCTTCCCAATAGTAGACGGATCAATGTCCCCAATGTCTGCATACATCTCAGTCTCGAAATGATCCTGCCAGCCCTCAACCTGGTTGTCATTCGCGTCACCCTCCATAGAATGATCGTGATCAACGACGACGAAGCCAACCAAGTCTGCCTTCTCACCACCATCCTTCTGCACGACGACAGCGGCATCGCGGACAGAAGCGTGGCTGAGCATGGCAGCCTCTACTTCAGCTGACTCGATACGATTGCCGCGGATCTTGAACTGCGTGTCCATGCGACCGAAGAACTCGATGAGACCGTCGCCTACTCTGTAGCGCACGCGGTCACCTGTACGATAAGCTCTCACTCGCTGGCCATCAACTTCAATGTGAATGAAGCGATTCTTGTTGAGGGCTGGGTCGAAATACCCACGCGCAAGACCATCGCCAGTGACGACGAGTTCTCCCATGACGCCGACGCCAACAAGCTGCTGGTTCAGATCGGTGACATAAGCTCCAGAGTTGTTGACAGCTCGCCCGATGGGAACACCATTGATGAACGAGTCACCAATAGCGATAGGATACCTCGTGCTCATGATACCATTCTCCGTCGGTCCATACCCATTATAGCACTGCCCCCGAACAAGACTCTGCGCATCAATCGCATCTTGTCCATCGAAGCGATCTCCAGCAGCCATGAGAAAATCAAGACCCCTCAACGCATCTTGCGCATCAGTGAGATACAGCTTAAGCAGCGCAGGTGCCATGCATGCAGCGTTGATCTGTTCTTTTATGAACACGTCTTGAAGCGCCTTGACGTCAAGGGTAGTCATGTAGTCAATGCAGACTAATTTTCCGCCGTTGAGGAGAGTGAAGAAGATCTCGTAGGTAGCGCCGTCAAAGGCAATGTTGAACATGTGGGCTGAGCGCGGTTGGGTTGGGAAGTCGGGGATGATGTTGCTTCTCATGAGACGCACGATGACGCGGTGCTCGACCATGACGCCCTTGGGTCGGCCAGTTGATCCGGAGGTGAAGAGGACGTATGCGAGGCTTGAACCTGAAGGCTGCGACGTGTCGATATGGGCATGGGCATCGAGGCCGTTTGTGTCGCAATGCTCTACAGCATCAGCGACAAGGACAAACTCCAAGTCGGGGACCTCCAGCTCAGGAACAGGAACCTCCGAGCCCAGAAGCACTATCGTAGGGCTGGGAAGACCAGAGAGAATATCGTTCAGGCGAGCAGGAGGTGACTTGACGTCAAACGGGAGATACGCCAAGTTCGCCTTGAGAATACCGATGATCGCAACAATGGCTTCGCATGAGCGCGGTGCTAACACTCCGACCAAAGTCTCAGCAGGCATACCCCGTCGACGAAGCCACGTCGCAAGCAGATCAGACTGACGGTCCAGCTCCGCATAAGTAAGACGTGACGAAGAGTCCACGACTGCGAAAGAGTCTGGGTAGGCAGCGACTTGTGTGCGGAAGATGTCGACCAAGCTTGCATCGCGCGGATACTCAACCTTTTTGATCCTGAGTAAGTCCAAGCGCCGAAGCTCCTCAATCCCATCAGTAAGAGGAAGAACCGAGATCGGAACCTTTGGCTTCTCAAGACCATTCCGCAGAATCTGGAAAAACACGCTGACAATATTCTCAACAGTCTCAGGCTTGAACAGGTCCGTCGCAAAGTTACAACTGCCCTTGAGACCATCAGCCTCTTGGAAAAGATGAAACTCAATGTCGAACCGCGTATACGCCTTGCTAGCCACAGCCTCCGACTCAAGACCCTGAAGCTCAAACCTCCCAAGATCCTTCTGCGAGTGAACCGCAAAAATGAGCTGCGCAAGCGGTGTTCGGGAAAGATCTCGTGAGCCGGGAAGCATTGTTGACACGACGCGCTCAAAGGGGACGTCTTCGTTCTCGAATGCCGCGGTGGTAGTAGCTCGGACTTGACGAACTAAAGAGCTAAATGTGTCTTCGTCATCGACGGTGATGCGCATGCACTGTGTGTTGACGAAGAAGCCGATGATGTTCTCAAGCTCCCAGCGATTGCGGTTGGCGATGGGTGTACCGATGACAGCGTCGTCAACGCCGGTGAGACGATAGTGTGCTGCGCGGAAAGCAGCAAGTAGCACGGCGAATGAAGTAGTGCTGTTCTCGTTGCAGAACTCTCGTAAATTCTGGTACAGCTGTCCATCGATAGATACCGGCACGACGCCTGCTTCACCGGAGAGTAGAGCAGGGCGAGGGAAGTCAGTGGGTAACTTGGCCGGCGAACAATCAGCGAGCTGTTTCTTCCAGTAGGCAAGTTGCTTCTCGTGTTCGAGCGCTTGAGCTTCCTGCTTCTGCCACTGCGCAAAGTCGCTGTACTGGATGGGGAGAGGGTTCATGGCGGAAACGGGATCGCGGCCTTGAAGAGCTGCGGCGTAGAGTTGGCTGAGGTCATGGCGGAGAACGTCAATTGACCAGCCGTCGGAGATGATGTGGTGCATGACGATAGAGAGGACGTAGTCGGTGTCGCTCAAGCGGATGAGAAGTGCTCTCCAGCCAGCTTCGGATGTGAGATCGAATGGAGTAGTCTGCTCTTGTTCCAGAAGTCGAAGATATTCACCGTCTTCCGCATCAACGACTCTCAATTCCTTGGAGAGGGTCTGGTGAATAACCTGTACACCCGCGCCGTCGTGGTCCTCAAAGGTAGTGCGCAATGTCTCGTGGCGCTGCTCCAAGGCCTTCAGAGCACGACTCAGCGCATCAATGTCTACCAGTCCTCGCATGCCAACAGCGTAGGGAATAAGATACCATAGAGCGCCGACCTCAAGCTGATCCAGGAACCAGAGCCGACCTTGAGAGTAAGACTGCTCAACAGGTCCATCGCGAGTAGTCGTTGGGATGAGAGAGTATGGTACAGCGCTACCGTTGATAATAGCCTCAAGGCCAGCGAGGGTAGGGTTCTGGTAGATGTCAGAGACCTTGAGCTCTATACCTGCTGACCTTGCCATGTTGACCATCTTGATGGCTGTGATGGAGTGGCCGCCTAGCTCGAAGAAGGTTGACCCGATGTTGGCAGCGCCAGATTCGAGACCAAGGCATTGACACCATACATCCTCCAGCTTGGATTGACTGCTGGTTGGAGGGCTCAATTGAGAGGGCCGAGAGCTAGTGCCTTGGAGCTGCTGGGCTAACATGTCGTGGCCGATGGAGCGAAGCTTTCGCCTGTCAACCTTGCCAGTTGCGGTGCGAGGAAGATGCTGCATGTGGATGTAGCATGACGGGATTGAATGACGAGGGAGGACCTGCCCCAGGTTCGCACTCAAGTCCTTAGTCGCAGCCAGATCTAAAATGCTAGCATCGCTCGTAGACTCGATTGTTTGCGAAGCGATCAAGAATGCGACCAGAACAGTGCTTGTAGGCGAGTCCGACGGCTTGACAGCCTCAACAACAATTGACATGTCGTCAGGTAATTGCTGTCGGAGATGAGTCTCCACAGCCCCCAGCTCAACGCGCTGTCCTCTAATCTTGACCTGCGAGTCCATGCGACCAAGACAAACAACAGTGCCATCAGAGGCATAACGCACAAGATCACCAGTTCTGTAGAACTTCAATCCATTGGGTAACTCTTTGGAAGGATACCATGCTGGAACTGTCGAGAAGAAGGGCGACTTCTCTGTTGGTGGAGGAATGATGTAGTCGCGCGCAATGCCTGGGCTCTCAATGACAAGCTCGCCAATCGCGCCGATCGGGACCAGACGATTGGGATCGCTGGGATCAATGATCCAAGAGTGCGCGCCAACTGAGCGACCGATGTTGTTTGGGTCAGCGCCCGATGAACTAATGTTGCCGACGAAACAGATGGAAGAACTCTCGCTCTGGCCGTAGCCATCCAAGAGTTGAACGCGAGGAGCCCAAATGGCGTTAACTGAAGGAGACATCTGTTCGCCAACAAGCACTAACGTCTGCAATCCAGGGACGTCTTCAGGCTGAAACGTGCCCATGTAAGACGGTGTCGCCATCATCCAATTGACGTTGGCCCGGTTGATGAAAGCAGGAACATTGTTCATGCGATCATCATCGGAGGGAATACACACGCAGCCTCCGTGGATCAGGGTCGTCATGATCTCAAGAAGACACGCGCCAAATGCATGAGACCCAAATTGAAGAGCGCGCGTGTCGCTGTTGATGCCCAGCGCTGAACCAAACTTGAGAGCACAAGATGAAAATGCTCTGTGCTCGATCATGATGCCCTTGGGATCGCCCGTGCTACCGGATGTGAATATCACATAGGCCAAGTCCTCTGGTGTAACCGTAGCAAGAACAAGATCTGGAGTAAAGGCGCAAGTGCAAATGAGAGATTGAACAAGCTCATCGTCGACAACAATACAGCGCCCAACAATTCCTTGTACCTTGCGATTGTAAAGCTTGGAAGTAAGCGCAACTGTAGCGCCCGTCTGCCCAACGACCTGCGCTACTCGAGCAGGCGGGTCATTTGGATCAATGAGCGTAAAAGCATGGCCGGCTTTCATCACTGCTAGCATTGAAGCGACGACCCATTTTGACTTCTCGAAATAAATTGGGAGTATTGCGTGTTCTTGGTCTGGGGTGCTGAACTTGATGAGCGCAGCTAGACGGGAGGTGATGTTGTCGAGTTCAGAGTATGTCCATTCTCCGTCCCAAGCGCAAATTGCAATTTTTCTGGGAGATGGAGAAGATGTTTTGAGCATTTCTCTGTGGATGAGGGTGGGTTG
>JABSSZ010001722.1:0-18466 GCA_013755755.1 Fusarium sp. NRRL 25184
GGCTTAAGCTTATTTATAGGTAATAGTAGCATCTCCTCTAAGAATAAGGAGGTATTTTAAAAGTTAGGAATAACTAGCTAAGGAGGGTAGCTAAAAGAACTTAATAACTGCAAAGCCTTATTAAAAGGCTTATCCTCTAATATAATATTATCACCTATCAGCTCCTTGATACTTACAGTATGTGCAAGCTTTGGCTTCTTTGGTGGTGGTAGCAGGATCTGGCGATCTGTTGTTTGCTCAGAAGCAAATAATCGCTGAGCAAGAGATACCTCGTGTGGTTATCACAGTTAGAACCTCAAAGTAATAAGAATTCTAATATGTATACTTACCAAAACGTTTCGATTGTTTTAGTGTCTTATCAAACGGTGAAATGTTTGGCGATAGCAGGACAAGCCAACGACACGACACATATTAGGGGAGCCATCTTTTCCCAGTCTATTTCTGAGTTTGGCAAATGACTGTAGTAGTCTTCATTTTGACCTTCAGCTACTTCCCTCGCTCCATCGTGATCTGCCGTTTGCTCGGGAGCAAGTCGTAGTTGAGCAAGGGATGCATCATGTATCAACAGCATTCAGTTAGCACTTGAAAGTTATAGGAGCAATCTGAGAAGTATACTTACTAAGTGTGGAATTGTTTTTAAATGTCATTTTTAAATGCGGATACTATGGAAGTTGCGACCCTGGCAGGGCAACCCGATAATTCGACACGTTGTGGCTGGAACATCTGTTTCCCAGTCTACATCTGAGTTTGGTAATAATTCGCTGTAAAAGTCCTTGCATTGACGCTTGGTTGCTTCCCTCAGGAATGATGGCACCAGGGCGACTTGTTCAGCCAAAATTTCTGTCCCTGATATAACAGTAAGTAATTAGAAGGACGTAATTAAGTTGAATATACTAACAGTATCTATCACCAGGCTCAATACTCTCTAGAACCATGGGAGTTTCATCTTCCTCTTGGAATTCAGGAGCAGCGGGAAGATCGTCGGGCCAAATGATCTCAGGAATCAGAGAATTGTTTCCAGCGGACGACGCCATCGTTGCTGGTTCACGCAGAAGACGGACAGTTTGGAATACGTTCGCATGGTATTGAGCTCTGAACTTGTAAGAGTAGGAAAAAGTTGTGGCCAAGAGAATTAATGGTGTTGATAGAGCGAAAATCTTTAGGGTCACCATACTCAACCTCCTAATTCACTGTAATACCATCCTAACTTCTACATAGAAAGTAAATATATCAAACTCCTTTCCCTTATTCTAATTCTACTTTCTCCTTTCATTCTCTTACCTTTATTCTATAAATATATATAGAAGACATTTAGCCTCACCACTTTAACATTACCACGGCACCTTTGGAAACAGATAAACTCCTTTATATTCATTCAGCACTCTTCAAGGCAGTGCCTACTACTCCTTTCACCAAGGAGCAAGAAAAGGTAGCAGAAATAGCTAATCTAAGTTCTGCTAAATCTAGACTAAACTATACTAACTTTACCTAAGTCTTTTAATTACTTAGGATAGAGGTCCTAAACTCTTGCATCACCTTAGAGGCTCCAACATCTCAAAGAATCAATGGCAGAGATATGTGTTAATAGTTAAGGGCATCCAAGCTCCAATTGAACAGTCGTGCATCACCTGATTGCTAGCATGAATGGATGAAAAACGAAGAGGTCTATTCTAAGCAGTCTATTCGTCTGTCGCTGGTCTATATCATTAACTCTAAGCCATAAGTTCTTCTTCCTCAATCTCTACAGGTGAGTAGCATCCTCCTTGATCTTAGCCATCATCCGCTGACCAATCTCACCATCAACCTTGCTAAACATAGCAACGACAGCTTCCCTCAGAGGAGCAGGTGTACCAGCCAAGCTTCCAACAACATTGCCCACAAACTTCTCCTTCTCAGCATCATCAAAGACTCTCCTCCACAGATCCCTAGGCTGAACAAAGTCTTCATCATCGACGGGGATCTCGTTCAGACCGAGCAGTGCGTTGGCAGCAATACGCTCGTGGTGTGTGATCTGAGTGATGGATTGGGTGGTCACGCCGGGGCTGAGAGTGCTTCGGACGTAGTTGGGGTCGCCGCCGTAGTTCTTGGTGGTGGTGATGCCGTCGCGGACGAAGGGGGCGTAGACAGGCGCGATGGGGCGGTTGGGAGGGAGTTGGGCGTAGTTGGAGCCGAGGCGGTATCGCTGGGCGTCGGGGTAGGCGAACATGCGAGCCTGAAGCATTGGATCGGGGGTCATGGCGATACCAGGGACCAAGTTTGATGGTGAGAAGGCAGCTTGCTCAATCTCAGCAAAGTAGTTGTCAGGCTACCCTCATTGTCAGCACTCAACCATCCAGTATCATCGGAGACGGATAAACTTACGTTCTTGTTCAAGGTCATCTTTCCAACCTCAATCAAAGGAAACTCCTTATGAGACCAAATCTTGGTAATATCGAACAAAGCCCGGCCAAAGGTCTCAGCTCTCTCAGGCTCCATGATCTGAACATACAGCTTCCAGACAGGATACTCGCCACGAGCAATAGCATCCCAGAGATCCTCAGTATGGTAATCAGCATTGGCACCAGCCTTCTTCTCGGCTTCTTCAGCAGAGGCGAAGCTGGTGTGGCCAGTCTCGGGACGGAAGTGGAATTTGCAGTATCGGGGGCGGCCAGAGCTGTCGATGAGCTTGAATGTGTGAACGCCGAAGCCGGTGACGCGGCGGATAGAGTCGGGAAGACCGCGGCTACCGAAGAGATGCATTAGGGTGTGTACACTCTCGGGTTGGTTGACGTGAAAGTCCCAAAACTAAGAACATTAGACCATGCAGTAACAGCGCCAGACTCAGAACTCACCATGGTAGCATCAGGTCGGTTGGTAGCGGGATGGCGCTTGTGGCTTCGGTTCAACGAAGGGAATCGCATGGGATCGCGGACAAAGAAGACAGGCTAAGTCGGTCAAAAGAACTGCCATCAATCACAGAATCGAGACTTACAACATGGTTCCCGACAATATCGTAGTTTCCTTCCTCAGTAAAGAACTTGACAGAGAAACCTCGGACATCGCGAACAGTATCGGCGCTGCCCTTCTCACCGCCAGTGGTACTGAGACGGAAGAGAACTTGGGTCTTCTTGCCAGCGGTGTCGAGGAACTTGGCACAAGTCAATTGAGCGATTTCAGGGTTTGTGACTTCGAATTCTCCCCAGGCACCAGCAGCTTTCGCGTGGACGACTCTGCGGTGTTTGTTAGTTGGGTTATGTTGCGAATAGTAGGTTTAGATGGTCGACTTGCCGTTCAGGAATGCGCTCTCGGCTGAAATGAGCCAGAGTCTCGAGGAGAAGAGTATCACCAAGAGTTGTGAGACCGCCGCCGCCAAAGACGGGGAGGGTAGTGCTCACTGAGGGGTCGCGAACAGGTTGACCTATACAAGTTAGACTGATAGGTACTTAGATATTCAAATCTCAGACGTACCCTCGGTCAAAGTATACACAGGATTAGACATTTTGAAAGGCTGCAATTGAACGTAATAAAGAAGAACAATAGTTTCAATGACGAGAAAGAAACGAGGGAATTCCCCAGCCTTAAGATAAATTTTCCACTTCTCATTACGGCATCCTCAATGCCGAGCCCGCCCCGACAGATAAGAGATGGATCTCACCTTGCGGGCCTTTGTTCCAAGATTTCGATAAGATAGAGGTTATCGCGAACAATCCCGGTGCAAGCCCAATCACAACAGTTACTTTTCTAAGCCGCAATCTTGCAAGTGGGCTCGGTAAATCCGGTAGTATTACTGCTTACGGCTAGTGTACTCCTTGCCGAAGAGCCGCTAAAACTGGACCCCGAGCCAAGATGTTCTGGAAATGGACACCGGAGCTGACTCGGCATCTTTGTCAGATTGTTTGTCACACGGGATTTGTGCGGGATTTGTCGGTTTTGTGGTTTTATGGCGCTTTGGGGCTTGACTGTGCCTCGAAAGTGCTGCAGTTTTCGTATGGGGAATACGTCATTTGTTGAATACCGAGAGATCCGTATTGAAGCAAATGTCAATGTTGCATGGGAATTGTCGGCATCTCAATGCCGTGAGACGCGTTGTCGAGAATGTGCATCTTGAACATGGAGAACTTGGTCAGTGACGACATTGCAAGATAGAAATATAAATATAACGGCTCTTGAAGGGTTTTGGTGTTTTGCAATCCAGCACTCACTCAGACTTCACTTACAAGCATCTCAACTACTACAAAACTCCTCTACTTCTCCAACACTGCTTCTTTGAGCAGATTCATCTCAACAACTCCCTCACTCTTATAACATCTTCAACATCTTCAACACATCAAGTCCAACAAAATGGCATTCGTAGCAAACGGAAATGAGTACGACTTCATCATCGTCGGCGGCGGCACAGCAGGAAACACTGTAGCAGGCCGTCTCGCCGAAAACCCCCACGTCCGCATTCTCATCATCGAAGCCGGCATCCCCAACCCCCACCAAATCCCCGAAATCACCACTCCCTCCAAGGCCTTCAACCTGCGCGGCAGCAAGCACGACTGGGCCTACAAGTCCACCATGATCAAGCGCGACGACTACGAGCGCATCGAGAAGCCAAACACGCGCGGGAAAGTCCTCGGCGGTTCGTCCTGCGCCAACTACTTCACCTGGATCCCCGGCTCCAAGCCTACCTTTGATGACTGGGAGGCTTTTGGCGGCGAGGATTGGAATTGGAACGGTTGTGTGGAGTATCTTCGCAAGTGTGCGACTTATCATGATGAGGAGGGGCTTTATCCTGCTGAGCTGGGAAAGATTGGCACGGGGGGTCCTATTCAGATTGCGCATGCTGATCTTGTTCCTGAGATGCAGCCTTGGCGTGATGCTTTGACTGAAGCGTGGGTTTCCAAGGGAGAAGTCCTGACGGAGAACATTTACGATGGTGAGATGAGGGGTCTTACGCATTGTGTTGATACGATCCATGGGGGTCAGCGACAGGGAAGTTTCTTGTATCTCAAGAACAAGCCCAATGTCAATATCCTCTATGGCGTTCAGTCCAAGGAGCTGATCATTGATCCTCGCACCAACACTTGTCTTGGCGTCACTGTTATCAACCCAGATACCAAGGGAGAGCTCAGTGTCTTCGCCAGCAAGGAGGTCATTCTGTCTCAGGGTGTTTTCGAAACCCCCAAGCTTCTCATGCTTTCTGGTGTCGGTCCCGCCCAGGAACTCAAGAAGAACGACATCAACGTCAAGCTCGACTCTCCTCACGTTGGCCAGCATCTTCTTGATCATCCTATCGTTCCCTTCGTTCTCCAAGTCAAGGATGGCTTCGGTCTGGAGGACTACATCCTTCGAGATGGTGCGGCCAACAGCGCTGCTGTCGCTCAGTACAAGCGCGACAAGACCGGCCCTGTCAGCTCTGGTCTTCTCGAACTTGTCGGCTTTCCTCGTATCGACGAGCGTCTCGAACAGCACCAATCCTACCGTGAAGCCAAGGCTGCAAACGGCGGCCTTGACCCCTTCGGTCCCAAGGGCCAGCCTCACTTTGAACTGGATTTCGTTGGCATGTTCAGCACTGCTTTCCAATGGCACTACCCCGTTCCCGAGAAGGGTAACTACATGACCGTCATCGTCGATCTTCTCCGCCCGCTTTCTGAAGGACAGGTGACTCTTAACAGCAACAATCCTCTTGTCCAGCCTAACATCAACCTCAACTTCTTTGGCAACGATCTTGATATCCTTGCTATGCGCGAGGGTGTTCGCTGGACCTACGATGTTCTTACCACTGGTAAGGGCTTTAAGGATATTGTTCTTGGTGAATATCCTTGGAGAATGCCCCTTGAGTCTGATGAGGAGATGAAGAGGGCTGTCCTCGATCGCAGCCAAACTGGTTTCCGTAAGTCGAATCTATCATCATATGAATAATTTGTACTAACACGACTGACAGACCCCTGCGGTACTGCACGCCTCTCGAAGAATATCCAGCAGGGTGTTGTTGACTCCCGCCTCCGTGTTCACGGAATCAAGAACCTTCGCATCGCTGATGCCTCCGTCATCCCAGTTATTCCTGACTGCCGCATCCAAAACTCTGTCTATATGATTGGAGAGAAGGTGAGATCTTTCAGTTCGTTCCTGTTGACTTTACTGACATTTTTTCTAGGGTGCCGATATGATCAAGGCTGACCATCCCGAAATCTTTGGTCAGGAAGCTTCTACCAGGGTCAACCCATTCACTAGCCGCCTGTAAATAGATATAGAAACTTGATTGGAGGCTCTGAGATTAGAATTGGTTTGCGTTTAGATATAGCGTATAGACTTGGATGATTTTTCAATAGATCTTTTTATTTATTCTTTCGCTATATATCTTAACGTTGATATTAGTGCTGGTGAGGCTAAATCTATGGCCCGCAACCATTACTTAGCACTCTCTATGGTCAAATGAATATTTTCAGTTTCTTATTAATCTTGATAATTTATATAATAAAAGAGTATGGCTAATGCCAACTTCTCGATTTGGAAACGAGAACCTGATTCTTCGTATGTCATCCCAATGAGCGACAAGACAGCAATTGAGAATGCTGACAGCATCAGCATTCTGTACGTACGGAGCAGAGTTTATCCACCAATCACAACGCCTCGGAGCATGACTCACTCCACAATTGCATCATCTCATTCGTCCGTCAGCATCGTTCAGTGATGGTTAAATGAAGTTCCTTTAAATGAGTTGATATACCTGGCAGCTCAGATTGCATTGCACGCCTTACCTTGAAGCTCTTTTAATCATCGTCAAACCTACCAAAGACTGTTAAGAAAAATGGCATCGACAGCACCAAGCTCGATCAAAGTATTACTACTCACCAAAACTTGCGGCTATCGTCATGACTGCATTCCCACCTTAATTTCAGCCTTCAACTCACTACCATTCTCCGTAAGCGCAACTGAAGATTCAACAGAACTTCACTCTCTTTCAAACTACGATGTCGTTGCTCTCGGACACAACACGGGCGATTATCTAGATGAAGAGGAAGTCGCCTCTTTGTTAAATTTCGTCGAGAATGGCGGTGGTGTTGTAGGCATTCATGCTGCTACATCCGGCCTAAAGACAAACGCCAGGTATACCAAGATTTTGGGCGAAGTGTTCAATGGTCACCCTCCGCCAGAGTGGATGACTCTCGCTGTCGAAACTCCCGAGCACTACATCAGCGGATATGAGTCTCTTCCTGGTCCAGACTCTGCACCAGAAGAAGCTCCTGCCTGTCCCGTGAAAACCGAGTCTCTTCCAGCGAAGCATTTTCCCTGGTTCGACGAGGTGTATACGTTCAGATCGCACCCGCGCGTTGAAGGCCGCACAATCTTACTTTCGGTGCAGGAGAGTAATGAAAGATCTGGTTTTCCGTTGTCGTGGACTCAGACGGTCGGAAAGGGAAGAGTGTACTACACTGCTTTGGGTCATTTTGACGAGGCATATAAAGATCCGTGGTTTATGGAAAGCTTGCGCCGAGCTGTGGTATGGACTGCGAAGAAGGTTTGAGGGTATGCTTTATGAGAGAACACATCGGTATACAAACCATTGGCGTGACAGGACGCAGATAGAGACGAACTAGACACTGTATTAGTCTCATTTGATAATGTTGCTCGCTCAGAACAAAGCTCCTTTCAAGCAAATATCGTGCACCGTCTCTATCCCTATAGAGTCGAGAGTCGGGTTGATCATCGCGGGTGAATGTTGGCCACACATGGGATCTTCGGTTTCTTGACGAGATTGCTCGGGGCTTCGTCTATGACTGTTGTCAAAATTGAGTTTCGAGTCGGCGTGATTTCCACCACGTCGGGATAATTTTTTCTGTCGCTATACAAGGTGAGCTGTTTCGGTCATAATCGATACTGCGCCGCCAAGATATACTCTTAATGCCTCGCCAAGGCAGAGACCCGCGGTCAGAAGGTCCGTTCCCTGTAGATTCATTGATCTTCACAGATCCTGCATCAAGAATAAACTTTGTCGCCTTTCGCGGGGTCGTATTGCGGAGTTTCTCCAACGTCGGCTTACCACTTTCAAAACTCCTTTCCAAGCCAGCCAAGAAAGATAAGCAACGAGACCAACAGCGGGAACTGTAAGATTGTGGATCAAGAGGGACGGAACAAGTCTTGGCCCGAGGGCACGTGGAGTTATCAATGCTTGATACCCAGTTATACATGGATTCAGCTATTGTCGGAGGAATCTTTCCTGATGGCTTCTTGGCGGCTGTCAATAATGTCTCAAGACGCGGTCCAATCATCAAGTTTTACTCTGCACGCGTGAACGAGGAGAGTCTCCCGATGAGGTAATTAGGCACGTTGACCTTAGGAAAAGACAAGATCAACAACCCAAGTTGTTTTTAAAGGTTGATAAACGCGCATAAGTCAATTTACTGAACAGGGTATTTGATGTTTAATTCTTAAGCTTATCTTGAGATGTGCAGTGATTGCTGAGATGCCAGGATTGCAATGTGATGAGAGACCAAGACCCCTGTTGCTGAAACCAGCTAGTCTTGATTAGGGGTACGCGACTCAACGCGTACAACGTAACGCGTCTTACCCCAATATGAACGAAAACTACCCTATGCCAACGTTGAGCTCACCCATTTGCTCCAGGTTTCTCCTCCGTCTCTCGCTTGTAAACACGGGGAAATTCTCTGCTCACAATAAGGTGACCTCCGCTTTCAACTCCAGCCAGCGATAATCATCCCGCACGCATAACCGCGCCAAGTAATAATGCCTATACAGCTATAGTGACATGTTCTTGCTGACCACTTTTCATCATAAAAAACACTGGGGAGAAGTGAAGATCAAAAGGGCCAAGATATCCACGGAAGACCCAATTTGTACAACCGATGAGGGTCCTGTAGATAACTCGTCATGACAATCGCTCTGGGCATTACTGGGATGAGGCATGAGATCAGCGTGCTTATTGTTGAGTTAATTTCACTCTATTTTGTGCTTTGAGCGGTATTTGGTCTTTACTCTGCTGTGATTCGATCCTGGAATGTTTTGTGACATGGTCTCACACTTACATTTAGCTCCTTGCAGATTCACTGTGAAGTCTACAGACTCAACGATCGGCACGGCACTTTAAGAATTTTATACCACAAAGAATACAGCAAAGCTTAAAATTCTTCTAGAAATTTTCCTCCTTCGAGATAGGCAGTGGCAATAGCCTCACAAGGCGATTTACCATGTTGAACAACAATTATCCGTGTCCTACCCGATACCCTTTTTGCCACGAGTGACGGAATAGCCGCCCGAAGAACTTATGACGTTGCTGCGAGGCTTTTAGCGCAGAAATCTTATCCAGACCTTATCCACTAAAACCCCACACACCTCGGCACTATTCCCCAATTATTCTCGGGAAATCACGACAACAGAAAACTTGGAGAAAAGGGGAGACTTTGCGGTGATATGATCTTACTCCGTATGGAGTATTATGGTTATTCTCAGGTTGTTGTTTATTATTATTTTTCTGGAGTATCCCCCGCAAGATCTCACTCCGTGCTCATTTCGGTTATTGCTTCTGTTGACGTGCCGATCATATCTTAACGATCCCTTAGTAATGGCCAACTCTATCTCTGATAAAAACAATCTTTCCTCAAAACATATTAATGCGGTGTAAAATCACATTCAAAATCGTCATTCTCCAACTCGTATGAGGATTATCTAGTCATGTAATGGAACACACACGTACAGGGATAAAGAGCCGAGAGATGGAGCCTCTTGGTCCAAGGGTCCCTGTCTCTTTTAGGAAATTATGAAGATCACCAACGCCTATGACGTATCTATCCCTTCAACGTCATTTTACCCATATTTAAAAATTTTCAGTTATTCTCTAGCTATCGCCAACGATAAATCTCACTCTTTTTTGTTAGTAGACCCAGTGTTTTGTACGTCAGCGGGGCAGCGTAGCTCCCGCCAAGTGACGTTATTCGCGATGGCTAAAAATCTTCTTCGGTTGGAGGCGACCCTTCACATGTTGTTTATCTAAGGTTATCGGGTTCAAGGGACCAGAATTTCTCCTCATCATACTCCAAGTTTTTGCACCGTGCCAAGTTTTTGGGCTCGAGTCATTTCTCGGCTTATCAAGTTGTATCCTTAATCTTTCTCCACTGTATGAACGAAAAAACATCGGGGAATTGTGGGTTGAAGTGATCCACGTAGACTCCAGAGTTTACTTGGCACTATTATTGCTGATTGTCCTTATAAGGATTGTGAATCTCCCAGACTTGAGTTGAGTTTGAAGTTGTAACAAACATCAAGAGCTGGTCTTTTAAGAAATCAGTCATCATGGTTCACGTCGACAACGAGCATGGTGTGCCGCACTACTGGGGCAAGACCGGTAAGGGTCTACAAAAGCTCATCACTATAGTCGCTACCACGGACTTTCTTCTCTTCGGTTATGGTATGTTTCCCCGGATACCTGTGCTTTTGGCCAAGACTAACGGGAGCGTTTCATGTAGATCAAGGTGTCATGTCCGGTATCATCTCAGCTCCCGCTTTCACAGACGATTTTCCCCAGGTTCTCGATGAGACATACGAAGGCTTCGTCGTCTCCATCTACGCTGTCGGTTGCTTCCTCGGTGCTCTCTTCATTCTCAACTTTGGTGACCGTCTTGGTCGTCGCAAGTCCATCTTCCTCGGTGCTATTGTCATGATCATTGGTGTCATTATCCAGATCTCTGCTGTTCCTCCTAGCGGTGGTGCTACGGCGCAATTCATCATTGGAAGATGTATCACCGGTATTGGCAACGGAAGTAAGTAACACCACCTTGCTCAGAATTGAGTGCATTGATGCTAACGTCTCAGTCAACACATCAACTATCCCTACCTATCAGGCCGAGTGCAGTGAGTCTCACAACCGAGGCAAGCTCATCTGTATTGAAGGCGGCAACGTCGCCATCGGAACGTTGATCGCCTACTGGATCGACTACGGCTGTACCTATGGCCCCGCTCCCTTCGTCTGGCGATTCCCCATCGCCTTCCAAATCGTATTCGCTTCCATCGTCCTCGTTATGATGATGAAGCTCCCCGAGTCACCTCGCTGGCTCCTCACTCATGGCCGTCGCGAAGAAGCAGCAACGATTCTAGCAGGCCTCAACGGTCAACCCCGTGACTCCCACGATGTCACCACTCAAATAGCTACCATCGAGAAGGCTATCGCTGCTGCTGGTCACAAGGGCGGCAAGACCCCCTTTTCTGCTCTCTTCACTGGCGGAAAGACTCAGCACTTCCGACGTCTCGTTCTCGGTGCCTCTTCTCAGATGATGCAGCAGCTCTCCGGTTGCAACGCCGTTATCTACTACTTCCCCATTCTCTTCCAGAAGTCCATCGGCACCGATCACAACTTGGCTCTCCTCCTCGGCGGTGTCAACATGATCATCTACTCCATTTTCGCTACAACCTCTTGGTTTGCCGTTGAGCGCGTCGGTCGCCGCAAGCTCTTCCTCATTGGAACCGTCGGCCAGTGCTTGTCCATGATCCTCTCCTTCGGCGCTCTCATTCCCGGTACTGCCTCTGCTTCCAAGGGTGCTGCCGTTGGTCTCTTCACTTATATCGCCTTCTTCGGTGCCACTTGGCTGCCCCTCCCTTGGCTCTACCCCGCTGAGATCAACCCTCTCAAGACCCGCGCGAAGGCTAACGCCACCTCCACCGTCTCCAACTGGCTCTGGAACTTCTTCATCGTCATGATCACCCCCGTCATGATTCATGGCACTGGCACCAACGGCTGGGGCACCTACGCTTTCTTCGCTGCCATGAACGCTATCTTCTTCCCCATCATTTACTTCTTCTACCCCGAGACTTCTGGTCGCTCTCTCGAGGAGATTGATCTCATCTTCGCCAAGGGCTACACTGAGAAGATGAGCTACGTGACTGCTGCTAAGCAGCTTCCCCGCATGGAGGACCACGAGGTTCATGAGAAGGCTCGCGAGTATGGCTTCGGCAGTGACGATGACATCAAGGTGTCTCACTCCGAGTCTGAGCGCGAGAACGGAGTCATGACTGACTCTGCTGTCTAAGGTCGAACTGGCATTCGATACTCTGTTCTAGCTTGCTGGAACTAAAACTTTGCTTATTATCATGATTTGACGCATCTATAGAAGCTACGATTGTAGCTATGACATTTTAGATACTCCCATGACTCTAGTAGTCTAGCATGAATATATATCCTATAGAAATTACCACCATCTGATGCTTGTGACTGTTCACCAGAAATGATTGTGATTCATTTGTGAGGTTTCGACAACTGCCAGATGTTATTGCATCACGGCCAGCTTGTGCAGATCATCGGAAACTTACGCGTTGTCAGGGCCTAATGCTGCACGATGCAGTGAACGGACCAAAATTCGGTGAAATAGCCCATTGGCTGCTCGAGTACTTTCATCATATAAAAGGGGCAATGTGGAGTTTCGGTGTCGATCTAGGAGATAAGACTCCCTCAAGATAGCGAACGACCATGAGAGCAGTATCTTAATGGCGTAAATGAGGGCTATTTGCTAGCAGATAGCAAAGAAATCATCAATGTCGCGTCTATTCTATCTACACATCTATCCAACGAGCCATCCATGTCTGCGTAACCTGCTTCGCCTCATCAACGAGCCCCAAGTCCAACAACAGCTGCACACTGCCCCTCACCGCACTCTCAAGCGCACTAAAAATCCAAGTATGCGTAAAAGTCGCAGCTTCTCCAATAAAAACAGTATTAAACTCCGTCTGATAGAACGCAGGCAGATATAAATGCTGCTGTCCAAAGATCTGCATCGTAAAAGCACCAGCGTGATGCTCTTCCTGCTTCAGTCAGATGTGTTATTTGCAGTTGAGACTTGTACCACTTACCTGCTCCCAGCATTGACGTTTATAGTTGCCCGTCCAGTTCTCTTCCACTACATCGCCGTGAACTTCGATGAGGGAGTTCTTTATGTAGGCTAGATGTTCCTCTTCTGACATGGCGCACGCGGCTGTTGCTTCGTAGTCGGAGAGATAAGAAGCTAGCATAGTTCCGGGGCCAGTAGAGTTAATGTGCCACGAAGGATAGCAGACTTGGCCTAATTGAGGGCTGGTGAGACGAGTACAGCCGCCAATGATGGGCTGATCAAGATGTTCCCAGAAGCGCGTCTTGAACTGAACAGCAACCTTGCAAGCGTTGGCATACAAGGTCCTATCGATGGCGCGTTTCAGGAGACTTGAGTATCGCGGCATCTTCCAAAACTTCATCAGGTTGAGAGGTACGCTGTTGAGTACATAGTCAAAGTTGTCAACATTATTCGGCGTGCTGAAAGGGTCAGAGCCAGTAGGTTTCCAAGACACAGATAGAGTTTTGTTCTTGTTGTAGTGCAGACCGTTGACTTTGGCGTTGTACTGAACTCTGTCCTTCACGTGCGGCTCAAATGCAGCGGGTAACCTGCTGAGGCCACCTTTGATAGTGACCCATTTGCTCGCGAGGAAGTAAATGGTTTCGTACTCCCACATCGGCCAATAGATATGAGAGGGCGAGACTTCATCTGTCGTGTTGAGGTCTGTCTTGATCACATCTCGAAGATAAGATACCTCGGAATAGTCGAACGCTCCATCCTCCTTGGCTTGCTTGTACGCTTTGAAGATATTTGAGGCATACATACGAATGCGCTCGGGAGTAAGGCCTTTGAAGTCATCCAAGGCCTCAATAGCTTCCCCAGCTGCTGTCGCGTTATGATAGACAGGCGGATTGTAGTATGCTGGGTCATTCGCTACTTCAGCCTTGGTAGGCCATGTGCCATCTGGACGCCTGAACGGTGTATCGACAGGTGTATTTGGAGAACTTTGGATCCAGTCCCAGAACTCGACTTGAAGCGATTTGTTGCCCGAGTTCATTCCGTTGAGAACATCAGCTAGCTGGAAGATCATTCGTTGATCCATGAAAGGGAATGTTTCGTTTGTCTCCGAGTCGGTGAGCTCGTGCGGAAACCTCATGGGTCCCAGCTCATGGTATTGGCCATCTTCTGCTGAGGTATCGTTGAGATAGACTGTTCTAACACGACCACCAATTCGCTCCGAAGATTCGAGGATCTTCCAGTTGTGGATGCCGACAGAGTCGAGAATGAGCTTGAGAGTGCCCAGTTAGCCTCGTATTCAACGCCAGTGGAGATACCACTTACCGATGATAAAAGGCCAGACATGCCGCCGCCCAAGATGCCAAAAGTCTTGTTCTTTGTAGCGGTAACAAATACATCATCAGGCTGCTTTTGTTTGAGATATGCAACACCATTGAACCACAAACTGTCATCGCCGGCAACATCCGCAAACGACTTCTTCTTCTCGCTTCGACGTGCAAGTCGCTTGGCAACATCGAGCTCATCAGACTGGCCGATAAGTTCTCCGTCCAAGAAAGCACTGAGACAACCACCAGACATACCCTCAGGCGTCAACCAGACAAATCGTGTTGGCCGCTTATCCTGGTGATCGAGATGTCGCTTCGCCAGAGGATGTTGGCCAACATGCGTCGAACCGATATGATGCACAGTCTCTGAGACAGCGGCCTCATCACCGCATGCACCATAACTCAAAGTCAAGTGCCCGTCAACATCACCGGTGTATTCCACAACAACATTCTGTGCGCTGCCAGGGCTGACATTTGAGGGAGATATGAACTTGATAGAAGGGGAGTTGAGGGGTACTGCTTCGGCAAGTAACCCTAAGCTACTCGCCAGGGGCCATAAAAAAGCAGAATTTCTCATTTTCAATGCAGAAAGATGTAATCTTGCCAAATGGCGGTAAGAACCATAGTTACGGGGACATGATCGTGTTTAAATGGCTTCACGGCTGCCATTCTTGCCTTGGCCCGGATCTATTAATTGAACCCGACTTCCTGACGGGGTAACTCTTACCGACCATGCTTGGTAATACTGCAAGAAAATGCCTCTCGATACTATCGTGACCGACTCATTGCCAAGAAACGATTTAACTGCATTTATACCATTTCTCTGGATAAATGTTAAATAGAGTTAAGAATAAACAAGCTTATTATTAGCGCAATGCATGTTCTGCGTCGTCTCGAGATAAGAGATACGCCGTTGAGATGCGTAGCTCGAATAGGCAAGTATGTTCCCGAACTCGGCCGCTTATCAGTTCGGTGCACTACTCCGATTCGCCAAGAAGATCGAGAGACAGGGTTGTAGCGATGATAAGGGTTTCGTCTCCCACTTTCGGAGCATCAACCCTGATGGTACCGAAGGGCAGAATCCCAATGAATGGTTGTAATGATAAGCCGACTGATCCAAGAGTTGCCAATGACTGAGTTGAGATCGTGTCTTAGCTCGTTGCCCTACAGCAGGCACACGGATTAAATTGTTTGTCAACAGTGAAATACATAAACATACCGAGTAAAAGGCAAAGCAATCAAGGACGGAGATCAGCTTGCTCTTGGACAGTAACCTGGGTGCACCGTGTGCGTCTGGTGTTCTCGTAAGAATCAGTGAAACAGCAAGGCAAATAAAATAGAGCCCGAAGCCAGTAATGGCACCAGCCCAAAGAGTCGCAGGGTGGCCGACAATGATACCCAGTAGCTGGTCACCCAGAAAGCCAACATTGCATCAGGCGAATGAAGGCATTCTGACCTAACCAGCAATATCCTCAAATCGACATAGAGTAGTCGCACTAACACATTCCGCCCAAACGACCGAAACAAGGCCGATATTATTGATCCATCGGTCAATTCCATCCATAAAGAAGTAACCGAACTGGGTGCAGTGAGGAAGCAAATCGGGACCACGGTGGTGGCAACCCAAGGGCGACTCCAGTTTCTGGCAAATGGGGAATCGAGGATCAACGTCATGCCTGCATCCAGCATAGCGAAGGACGAGCTAATACCCAGTAGCACAATGGCGAAGAAGAAAATGACGGAAAAGAAGCCCGAAGCAGGCATCTCGACAAAGGCTTCAGGATACGTCATGAAGCCGAGCCCAGAGCTTACAATCTCACCAGTCTCTTCAGGACGCATGCCGAGATTCCCAACGATACCGAAAACAGCGAAAGCAACCAGGGCCTCGGAAGCAGAGTTGAACAGAAAAATAATGACTGCATCTTGAGTTGCGTTGGCGACTTTGCGGTTATACGAGGCGTACGCTGTGTAGTATCCGAACCCAGAAGACTTGAACGACAGCATCACGCCAAATTCTGGTCCCAGCAAGTTCTGAGCTATGCCAACTAGCAAAATAGAGCTTGATACCCTCGCTGGCATTGGGTAGTGATACAACGTCCGATGAGGATAATACCCATTATAACTGACAGGCCCAGAGAGAAGCAGACAATGAGTCCGGTAAGGCCGACTCCTCGAAACATGCAGAGCCAGACTGCGAACCAGGTAAAAGCGTTCCAGCCGACAAGACGACCGTTGAGTGAGACACCAGGATATACAACCCACCGACCAGACGTATCAGGGTCAACGGCACCAACAGCCTCATACATGAACCAATCCTCCGTATCACCCGTCCAAGGCAAGTCATTCGTAAAAGACTTCTGTAAGCAGACCATTGCCCAAGTCAGAATCGGCACGAAGTATATAACGGCGACGAAACCGATATAATTCAGCGAAAAGCCGATTCCTTTCATCCGTCGACTAAATGAGTTGTATGACACTGGGAAAACAACGTCATGAATCCGATGCAGAAGACTCGGTGCACGACATGTTCTTGCTGGACCAAATTGGCAAATTCGGAAACAGGAGGGATGAGGAAATCATGTAAGATAGTTGGTTATTTGTTTGAATCATGGAATACATTGAAGTTGGAGTGTTGTTTGGGGATAATTGGCATTGGCCTGGAGATTGTGCGACCTTGCGAACAACTCCCAGTGGCCTTGTGTGTGGCTTCAACTCGAAAATCCCTCAGTCAAATGAAGGTGAACATCGTTTAATTCCTCTGGCATAAAAGTCTAATATAATCCCCCGAATAGACTTTCCGTGAGTCTTTTTATACCCGTACAACGGCTCAAGACGCTGCTTATACGCTGACAACTTGTCGCCAATTTAGGCCACCGAGTCGTGAGGAACATAAAGTTAAGGCCCCCCAGGGGTGAGTTTCACATAAATAAACAGTGCCGGTTAACCGCTAAGCCATTCTATACGAGCCGAAAAACTACGTCGGAAAAGATCTGCCGCACGACTTACGTTACGGTCGAAATACGAAGAGAGAAATCTTTTAGACTTTCGGTAATGTCTATTGGAGATGATGCATTGGTGGCTTTTTAGCGAGCGCTGTCAGCTGCTAGGTATGCGAAAACCTTAAATTCTGGGATTCGTTCCATGGAATTTCCCTGGGTGGTCCCTTGGTCAAGCTTAGCTGCTTTGGCATCTAGATGTAACTCTATTAGGATAATGGCCAGACCCTTAAAAAGTACTACACAGGGCTTGAGAATTATTTTAACCGGGTAAATCGAAGATACGGGGAATAGGAGAACTGATTTCGGAAAGTTATAAGAAGCCTGTATCTGTGTCCTCGTAATTTGTCGGCAGCCTCAAGCCTAGCCATACTGCCAGTCATCAGTCAGGTACCTACTCAGCTTTGCCAGCAGTGATCTGAAGATATCAAAAAGTCGGTCTGTCATGTCTAGGAGGCCCACTATAATATATTGTGTTATCCACTTCATTTAGTATAAGTGGGATGACCTTTCGTAAGAGGAAGTCTAATTCATAGCCCTTGCAAACCATAAACATGGCTGAGGAAACAGAGAAGACAGAACATAATATAAATACACAGACCTGTTACTTGCAAGAGAGAGCATATTCCATCCTTTGACATCAAGCAACCTGCTCGACTGAAACCACTCTAACAACAATGTCTGCTATCAAGTCTCTCATCCTTTCCACTCTCCTCGTCGGAGCCGTCCAAGCGTAAGTAGCCACTCTCCTCTTTATGAAAGGACCAACACTAATCCTTCACTAAAAGTAAGGACCATAGCACGCACAACTGCTGCATCAACTGGTCCAAGGTACAGGGCAGTGGGTACAACGGATGGGGTGTCAATTGGGCACTCACCCACACAGCATGCGATCGCTATGGCAAAGCCGCAGTGAGTACCGGAACTTTCTATCGACCTTTATGGCTAACATAACTATCAGGCTACCTGGAGCGGAACGACCTGCAACGAGAACTACAACGGCGCTATTGGTGGGGGTGACTTCATGTCCAAGTGCCAGGATGCTGGAGTAGCAAATGGATATACTCGTGATCAGATTGGTGCTGGATACCGTGGCACTTGCTAAACACCTATCGGGAGTCACGAATAGCCTACTGCGAATCAGCTGTGATAAAATTAATTACTTATCATTGCCATATGGATAATAATCACCACCGACTACCTGACATGAGTATATAAGAAACTTAATAGATTATTATTATATATATCTTTGTATTTTATTTCCTAATCTTATAATATCCTTTGTAGGGTTATTATATATATTTCTGTTAATCTTAAGGGCTAAGTAAGATTAAGAACTAGCTAGGAA
>JABSSZ010001723.1:0-12549 GCA_013755755.1 Fusarium sp. NRRL 25184
ATTGTCCATTGGGCGCCTACACCACGGTACTGTCGACTTTCAGCCGTGGATCAGGGGTGTGGGATCGAGATTTTGCATCCGAATCTTGGTATGTAAGTTAATGTATGTATGTATTTGCAGTATCTGTACGGATACCTCACAAAAATGCAAGTCTGAGCCTCTATCAGTATAGTATAGATCAACGTCGATCCCGTGTCCCGCCGGTGCATGCATGTCTTGGCTTCTCCGTGTCTCTGTCTCTGTCTCTGCCTGTCGACCTGGGTCTTGCGGCTAGCCGTACTTCCTTTTGTTTCTGAAAAAAAAAAAAAAAAAAAAGAGGTGACCGGGAAATCCCTCCCATCCACCAGAATAAGCGTGCATGGATCATGTCTGCTGGTGAGGTACATGTACTTGCTTGCTCTATGAAGAAGCAACTCTTCTCCACAACTCAAGTTACCTCTCTTGGCGCATACGTAGAGAGAGAAACTTACCCGTTGTGACTACCACTGCAACTGTGACTGTGATACCGCTCTGCTCTGCTCTTCTCAGGGAATCAGGTCGGGTTTAACGCTAAACGCACGTCTGGCAGCGAGCGTACTTTGTGCTGTCAAATCGGACTTTTTGACCACCAAGCAGCCTAGTTGCTCTCGTAGTTCTGTGTCCTGACTATCACGCTGCCACATTCCAATGTCATCCTCCCCCCCACCAGGTTACTCTGTCAATATTGGTATCCCCGATACGTTGACAAGCGTTTCAAGCCGTTCAATTCAAAGCCAAGGTCCTCAAAGATTACAGCATTCAGGTCACGGCGAGACATTCTGACCTTGAATGCCTCTACAAAAGACAGTTATCACATGTGTACATATCAGGACAGACACTCGGAGGAGTTGGATAAACCAAGGTATATTGTATTTGATTAAACCTTCATTCGAAATCTGGATCATGGCGCTGTATTTCCAGTCTCGGGTTTATTGGTATTTCGTAAAATCATTCGCTTTCAATTCTGAGAAACCTTTCCCTGAACGCCTGGTATCTTTTGCCAAAACAAATGTCCCCTGGACCCTGTAAGGCTCCATCACGGCCGGTATAGTTGGCGGTAACGGTACGCCCGATCAATATCTACATTACATGTGTGGCCAAGGCCCATCTTCATTCGCATAACTGCGACATTCTCTTAATCCATGAGGGCGGAGAGATGCATCCTGGAGTCTTGTGCCTTTCGGTTTTGTGATTGTTGCTGCTGCTGCACAGGCGAGTTGGGCGCGGTGGGTAGTTGCGCTTGAGGGGCAAAAGGAGGCAATCTGGGTTGATACTCGGGCCTGTCCGCATAGGCATGGGGAGGAGGAGGCAGTCTGTCAAAGCTGGGAAGCCTGTCACCAGCTGTTGGCAAGCCTGAGTGACGCAGCGGTGGCAATTCAACAGGTACAGCGAGTTGCATGGACTGATGGGCGGGTGATGTGGTGTAGTTGGATCCCATTTCGGATTCAGCAGAATCGGAAGAGCATGGCGAGGGGAGAGGAGCCTCAATCCATGAAGGCATGGGGTGGCGCATGGCAGGGCCAGTTAGGGGGGAGAGCTGCGCTCCATGCATGGGCATGGCTGGTGTAGAGATGGACAGTCCAGGGCGGTTCGTGGGATAGTAGCCATCGTGGTGGTGATCCTGTGCAGCACGTCGTCGATCCGTGCGCTTGCGTCTATTTTGGCTACCATTCCACCAGTTCTTGACGGCATTGTCGCTCCTGCCATTGAGACGGCGTGCAATTTCAGCCCAGCGTTTCCCGAGGTCCGCGACAAGTCGTTCGATCAAGAGACCTTCCTCGGGTGTGATGGGTTCGTGGTTAAGTGTTGGTTTCAAGTTCTGATGATAACGCTCGCGGCACTGCTTTGGTGTTCGAGTTCCCAGGGTTGACGCAATACGAACCCAGTTGAGAGCTCCATGTGTGCGAACAAGATCCATGAGGTATACATCCTCATACTGTGACCAAGGTCCTCTCCGCTGCTGGGTGGGAGCGGTGTTGTTCATGTTGGGTGGCGGCAGCTGGTTGCTATCGAGTGTATATATATATGTGTGTGTATGCGTGTATGAAGGTGCCTCCTAGTGATGATGTTTCAAGTGATATTTTGAAACTTGGTACGATATATTAGTAGTTGTTAGGTGTTGGGATTGGTTTGGATGATGATGATGAGATGAAGAGAGATGAGGCTCAGGGGAAGAGATGGAAGTTGATTTAGAAGGAGGGAGGAAGGTGATAAAATATCCGTGAGAAAAGGATGGGGCGGAAGGAAGGCATGAAGCCTATGTAAGTTAATGTATGGGGAAGAGGTGCAAGGCAAGGCAAAGTAAAAGTAAAGTAAAGTCGTGACACCAAGGACAAGGCCCTGGGGGGAGGGGGGTGAAGGATAAAAGAACCGAAACAAGCCCAGGAGAATAGAACAGGACAGGACAGGTACGTGCTGGAGTGGCCGAGTTCTGGGTCAACAAACTAAAGTAACTTTGTTGATCTGCCACCAGGATGTCCGCTGTCGAGTTCGACTTGGGGGGCTGTGGCGCTCTTAGCCAGGGGGGGCGTAAATCTGGTTTATCTCAAATCACTTTTGGGGCGTGAACGGAGCGCAAAAGGTTGTTTGCAGGGTGGGTGTACTGTAAAGGATCCGAGGGAGAGCATGGGGGGTGTAGTGGGGTGAGGGTATCTTAAGCATCGTGACGGGATTGGTTAGGCGTCTTGACCCGCTGGGCTGCTGTCAAAGCGACACACTCTAACTCTCACTCAGCGACTGAGTGACTGACTGACAAGACTTCTCATAGCGGCAACGGAAGGGCAACTCTACTAACTTTGCGGAGGTGGTTCGTTGGTTGGCTGAACGTTGACCGGATGCGATTAACTCCGTAGCTAGGTACAGTCAGTACTCAGAAAGAATGCTTGCAGCTATCAACAACACGTGCACACACACGCACACGAGCTGGTGATCTAATCAAGGTCCCAAAGTAAAAGACTGTATGTCTAATAAAGTTCATTATTTGAAACCTGTGTTCGTTGAGCAAAGCAGAATCAAGGCAATAAACATTTGGAGGCAAGCCTTTGACAGAATTCACGCTCCCGCTTGACTCATCTCTTGTAGAGCAGAGCAGTGCCTCAAGCCCTGCTCAACTTGACCTTGGACGCCCTGGAACTATCCTTTCGGAGCTGCCTTGTTGAAGCTGCTGTGTAGTTCCTGACTTGTTGATATGGCGTAGTACCTAGACCTTGGAAGGGCTTTTGGTCTGGGCTGGAAGCGGTTGTTTCTCATGAGTTCCTGATTGCAAATCAGATCAAGATCCACCAAGGACCTACCTATGGACCTACTTGCTTGTGCGGACCCATATCACCATCGTGGAATGGAAAATAAGGTCCAGAGCCACTGCGTTGTTTGCAGTCTTTGTTGGCCACGCAGAAGAAAAGCCATTATTTCTTGTTGGTGAGAACTACAGCCCTGGCTACCTACTTTGTACCAAAACACCTGACCTGCCACTGTTAGTCGGCGCGATAAGGTGCTTGAGTTTGACTCTCTCCAGGCAGCTGTTTTATTTACCAGTAAGCAGTTTGGGCTTTGTTGCCAATGTCGTTTCCAAAACCCTATAACTCGAGGGCTTGCTCCACCGTTCACTGGTAAACGAACTCAACTGCCCTTGTTATCTTGCTCTTCGCTTCGTTCATTGGATGGGATGAGTTCCCCCTCACCTGATCCCACTGGATCCAAAGGACGGTGGTACTGTTCAGCCGATTAACACAACGCTGGCTGTTGGTTGCGTAAGTGGGCGACGACTTACATCGTACAAGCCCGACGGGCTCAGCGTATCAGCTCCGCACTCACCGTCTTCGTCCACTGGGCTGTTGTCAAGACAGTGGAGGTTATTGTTCTTTGCTCTACAGAGTAGAGTATCGACAGATATCGGCAGCCGCCCAGAGGTCTGCCCTCGGCCCAACTCACTCGGACCTTACCGTCTACTAAGCCACTTTAGTGTGTCTTCGATTTCAGCCTGTAACTGTCGCATCTGGTAAGTCACTCGGCTATTAGAGTTTGATACAGCTTCAAGTTCAACGCCGCTGGCTTGTATGATATTGTCATCCATTAGTCCGAGTTCACATCCCAACAGCCAGCCAGTCATTCAAGCTTCTGTTGTTGGGTCTGGATGAGTGACAGCTCAGTTGTCATCTAGGGGGGGGTTTGAAGTGGATAGAGGTACTGTAGATCGGGATAATTCCTTATTGATTCGAGTACTGTATCTATCTACCTATTCGAATGATACCAAAAAGGAGGGGAAAACCTGCCCTTCTGATCCATTATTGTATAGGTATTTATCGGCCTATCCACTTCTTTCGGTTCAACCGCTTCGTGTTTGTTTGTACATATGTAGACAGGCAAGTTACGATAGTTTTCTGATAGACCGAATAATGCTTGCTGTATGACATATCAGGTTGTAGATAGTCTCTGTCTACTACGGATACGGATACTAGGAACATGGATTGATCGATTGACTACCCTTAGTGATTGAGATTCCACCACCGAGTCGTTTCAGAGCCAGGGTCACATACTTCACCGTCACCATCGCTACCAGCGTGTGCGCTGTGGGCCTGTTCGTCCTGTGCATTGACGGCCAGCGGAGTCTTGGGCCAGGACTGGCCAGGACCAGGGTCTGAAGCAGGGCGATCATCGTCAACGGGTGGCTACTGTCAATGCCAAACCCAATGCTACAGTGCAGGTCTAGCTACTACTACGCTACAACCCTTTGGTTGGGATCTTCGGATTAACAGACGGATCCAATGCCATGCGTAGTCAGCAGGGTCAAGGGTGCACTACCAAGACTACCTACTGGCCGATCTTCTGCTCGGGCTTCTTTGTAAGGTGAGGTACCTTAGTAGGTAATCTGTTTGATTGTCCCTCGGGCGGACCTTTTGATTTTTGGCAGTGCACCTCCGAACCTGTTCGGCCCCAAAAAGATAAACATTCTGAGTGTCTTGCTTCACTCAGTAACAAACCCTACTACATAAACCTTCTCTACTGATGAGTGCGCAGCCTTGTCCGTAATACACGGCAGTCTATCGACTTTCTCTTTTCTTCTTGAGCATGACATTACCCAAGCATTACTCAGATTCAATCAAGGGCGGATGAGTGAGAGATTTCCATCCCTGATTTCGTTAATCCCAACCCAACCCAACCCAGTCAAGACGAGACGAGACGAGACCAGACCAGACCAGACCAGACCAGACCAGACCAGACCAGACCAAACCAGACCAAACCAGACCACAAAAGAAAGCGGTGGTGACCTTCCAAGCCCTGACTCGACTGTCCGACTACCGTTGCAACGGATGGAAAATTAAGATTGCTACATCCAAATGCAGAGTGATCGATGGATGGGCACTTTCCTGGACAACCGAATAATATCTAGACCCTGGCCCGTCACGGTCATCATCTTGTTCCTCTACTAACTACTGTAGTTCTTTTGTTCTAATTAACTTCTCCCTAACCAATGTGCGTTACAGCCCGTTCGTCCACGTTTAATCAGGTGCGGAGAATGCTAACCCTCCCACTTCTGAACGAGCAGGGGTTGGGTAAACGACGATGGGGTCATAGCAACGCTGCAGGTTGCACCAACCATTCTCTCATTGGAAACGAAACGAAACGAAACAAAAACGGGCGGGCAAGCGGGTTCGTCTAAAATCTAAATGAAAAGATTGTCCAGGGCCAAGGCGTCTGCCGAGATCAGATCAGACCACGCGTTGGATCACTCACAGACAGCACATGGCATGGTTATACTATACTATACTACACGCGTAGGAGAGATCCTCGAGTCATACCCTGACTGCGTTTAGTACATATTCTTGTTGCGAGCAGAGGCAGGCAGATAGGCCCAATTGGGATCCGCCAGCTTGGGCTCTATGTGAAAGGATCTTCATGTCAATCAATCAAGGTATGGTTACATCACGGCTGTCATTATTGAATCCACAATGGGCTGTTGCACTCTGCAGCCTCCTTTGGCATCTATCTACAGTATCTGTTCCGTATTATGTGCTGTCCTGTGCTGTGCTATATGTAGAACAACCCTTCACTATGGCCTGGCCTGGCTGGCAAAGCAAAGCAAAGCAACAGGAGCTGCCCTTTGGTGAATGCTACTTTAAATATTCCATGAATGACGGGACCGACCTACCGACCTACGGTACCTACTTGACCGAATGAGGGAGGCTCCGATGGGCAGATGACGATATTGGCAATAGTCAGTCTATTGTCCCCCGCCCGGACGTTGATGGAGCCCCTAATCCAAGCTCCATTCGACACCGGCCACTAAAAACGAAAAACGTTGTGGCGTCAGGCCTCCCTTGAGCGTCCAAACCCTTCTTGGATCGCGCCAAGCGAAACAGACAACGGCTTTTCAGCTCGGCTCAGCTGCCTTCTCAGTTGACGTCTGCATCGCCCAATGAAACCATTCCTTTCCCCTGTCTTGCTGTCCAGCTCACTGCTGCTTACCCTGACCTCAGCTGGGGATATGGTCACATCATTTTCCTCTTGCGGATGATCTGCTCCAGAACCAGCCGCATCCGGAGTCTCCTTAACTTTTCAAGCGCTATCCATTAACTATGATCCATGTCAACCCACCCACCCTACACCCACCACGCAAACTATTTGCCTACATACCATGAATGGATGGATGGATGGATGGATGGATGCTTCCATTTAACTGCTTCTTCTTGACAGAACACAGTAGTGTAATCGTAGGGTTTCCTTTTCTTGGAGCGCGGCGAATATCAATGACACAATGTCAAGTGCCACTCTCCCCCATGTTTCTTGCGCTTCTACAATATATAGTGGATTAGTGTAAGTGTCAACCTGTCTGTCAGGAGATGGTAATGCATCGACTCGATGAACTGGTACTTCCAGAGGGTATGCTCGAACCCCATTTGCTGCGAATGAGAGAGAACTACCCATCTGCGACGTCAAAATAGCAAGGAAAATATCCCCCAACGCCGTCCTGAGATATACCTCAATAGCATGTTCCGGCTTACCCATACGCCTCATTCACACATTCAATACCCTTGACCTTTGCCAGATCCTCGAGTATGTATATATACCTTTCCGTCCCATATCCGCCAACACTGTGAGCTGCCTCGCTCCCCGTCCATTCATAAATAAATGTCACCGCCTTCACCAGCAACCCATCGTTGCCACGCTTGCTCATAGGCTGTTTCAACATCATTAACCCAACGCTTCGTGTCGAAGAGCCCGCAGTGCCATTTACTTTCCCACAACAACTTGCGTATATCTGCCAAGCGGCCATCACCCTGGCCATAGCCGTCCGCTGACATGGTGTAGCTGAGGCCGGTGGCGAGTTCAACCGCGCGTTGCTCGTACTCTTCTTCACTCGCGGCAATCAGTTCTGCTGCAGCCTCTTGGCCTTCGTTTGATTTAGGTAGAGCGCCCTTCAAGATTGACGCGGCCATGCGAGAGCACATCTTGTATGGGTATCGAGGAAGCGTGAGTAGGGGTGTGCTTGACCAGAGAACGTCTGCTGCTGTTGTATGGGCGTTGCACTCAGGCGTGTCGAGAAACAGGTCACACACACGGGCCCTCGAGATATGCTGACTCTTTGGCGCAACATCTGTGAAGATCAGACGACTGGCCACTTCTTCACCAGCCCAGGCCTTAGCAGTTCGCCGCAGATTGGCTTCTCCGAGCTCCGGAAATCGAAGTAGCCATATTACAGCCTTTGGCACCTGTGCCAGGACCCTTAGCCATGTTCTAAAGGTTGTAGGCTCGATCTGGTCGAGATCAGTCAGTGAAACTCCGGTAAAGAGCTGAATGAGCGACGGATGTACCTTGTATAACTGGTTGAAATTGCCCATGATGATAGTGTCATCACTCAAAGCAGGAAAAAGCTCCTTTCGCATCTTCCAGCGACGCCTCTGCTCTTGTTCCCAAGTAACCGATCGTTCACTCGCATCGCATGACTGAGCATGATCGCAACAGAAGAATGTATCTCGGCAATAGATGATATTTTCCGAGTACATCCAGTCCTCCTCCTCGCCCTCCGTATCGTCCTTGAAAACATCGGTGATCTTGAAGTTTCCACGCCAGGGCCGTAGGGTCTCTGGTGGAATGGCTGTGCTATCGGCCAAAATGTAATCGCACCACTCAGCACCCAGAGTACCGGCAAAGCCCATGAAGGACATCTGGACCGGTGCAGGTCGGGCGGCAAAAATTTCGTTGCGTGCCCCTCTTGTATAGCCGTTGAGGTTGACAAGTATATGAATCTCGTCCTTGATGATTTGTTCTACCAGTTTGTCCGCGGGCCAGCTGCTGACGTCGCGAAAAACAGGAGCCTCTCTTTCGATCTGCTGTCGGTGGACAGATCGGTCGCTTGCGGTTGTAGCATAGCAAATGGCGCGTGCCCGACTGGGATGGTGGAATCCAAATACTGATTGCATCCTAAATTTCGATTCACGCGCGATTAGAGACTCGGAAACACATTCAAGAGACGGGGGATCTTACAGGTGAGCCAGGGGGTGATTGTTAAAGTCCGACGATACATATCCTATGTTAAGGTGTGGGTTAGGGGGAGGCGGTGGGGGATAGACTGTGGAAGGGAGCCATGGCAACCGTAGTGTTGAACAAGATATTCGAATGCCATTGCGCTGTGAAATTACTCGAATGTCCTTTGCTGATAGGGGGCATGTGAAAGTGTGAAAGGGTAGGACGGTTGGTGCTGAAGGAACGCTGAGCCCGCTGGGTAATCGAAGCCTAGTGTACTGGTTATGTGCTTGACTGCCAGAGACGTGCTGATCCTGATACCATTTCCATTGCGTTGCACGAGCTGCACGCTCTATCAAACGTATCACGCGGGAGCCCTCCCATGGTTTGTTGCTCCATCCCCTAAGAGCTTGCTCAGGGTCGAACGATGTGACCAGGCCCAGGTCCCGAATCTGCCGCGCAAATGAGGCGATTTTCTTCTCATCGAGAACCCCCTGACCCCAATGTGATGCGTCACTCAACTGGCGATTGATAATCCGTACAACACGCTTGACGATGCCGCTGTCATGCCCGAAAGAACGGGCGTCAATGAGCAGACCTTTGTCATCAACGTGCCATCTATCATACTTCCCGGACTTCAGGATGACCCCGCCGCGACCTCTCCAGTCACAAACAGAGTTGAGAGCTGTAGAAAGACCACATACGGCTTCGGCAAATTCGGGGTTGGAGCTCACAGCGCGTTTGTAATACGTTATTGCATCGTTGATGCGTCCCCTGTCCTTGACAGCATTGGCGAGGTTTGTCAAGGCGATATCAAAAGTGCCATCGCACGCCACGGCCTGTTCATACATTTGTATCGCAAGATCCAACTGTCCAATGTCCTTGAGCAGACTTCCCAAGTTGGTGTGTAAATGGACATGCTTGGGATCCAGGCGTAGGCCATAGTGATAGTACGCCAAAGCCAAAGCCAGACCGCTGCCTGGCACAATGCCGGGAATGCTCGAATGAGCAGGCAAATCAACATTCGGGGTTGGGGGATTTGATGCTATCTGTTGAACACCGGCAAGGAGAATGCCGACATTGTTAGCCGTGGAAGGGCTTTCCTGAAGGGAAAGCGATAGATAGTAAAGGGCCAGGATATCTTCGACCCCAGAAGGGTGTCGTAGAATGTTCGGGGCTCCTTGCCCACTTGACAAAGAATCTTGAAAAATCTTAGCCAACGATAACAGCGAATTGCTCGTGGTCTGCACAGCAGCTCGCTTCGTTGAACCTTCAGCCACATGCTGAAGTCCCGGTAAAGAACCGGTGCCGCCGAAGACGAGCTGTGCAGTATGACGAGCCCGTTCAGGAGGGAGTAATAAGGGTCGAGTACCGTGCCTAGCGCTCCTATGCGAGACTGGAGTTTCTGTTGGTGTTAAGGCAGTCTGGATTCGACGAACGAGATCCTGTATACTAGTCATTTGGCGACCTACGCTGATCAACACGGCCTCTTCAAAAGCCTCTGATGCTCTGTTCACATCTTTAAGACTGTATAGCATGGTTCCCTTTGCATGTATGAGAGCTAGAATACGTCCATTCTCTTTCCCATGAATTGCATAGCCACTGGATGCAAAACCAGGAGGTTTCACTAGTTGGTCGTGAGGTCCGGCTTGCTGATTCTGTGCCTGTTTCATGTTAGTATTCCCACAATACAGGCGCTATGCACCCTGCCAAGGCCTATAGTAAATAGCATGCGGGCTACTGCCAATCATTTCTAATGGGTTACATACCGGCGATACCCTTAGAGCGCGTTGAACGTGGTCGATGATCTCAACGGCCTCTTTGCTGCGCTTTTTGTAAAGAAGTCCAACAAGATGTTCAGCAGCTTCTAAGTAACTAGGCTGCACTTCCACAGCTCTGATCCAGTGTTTCTCGGCCTCGTCTTGGCGGCCGAGACAGTAAAGAGTGGCGGCTTTATTCGTAATTGCCTCGACATGACTGCGAAAGAGTCAGAACAATGAACAGCCACTTGACAGTTCACGTGGGAGAAGAATTTTACCTCGAGTCAAGGGCGGTAATTCTCGAGAACCATTCCAATGCCTCTTGATATTGATCTAGACCATAGTGCAAACACCCTCCTAGCATTATCCCATCGATCCAGCTCCAGGTACTCTGTTCGCAAAGACTGCTGAGCATATCTAAAATAGACTTTGCTGCCGCGAAAAGTGTTGAATTACCTGTGGAAGAATAACTGTTATACGGCCCTTGAAAGTAGGGTACGACATGTCCCCTTGACTGGAAGTCTTGGTACGAATCATTCTCAGAAGAGCTCTTAAATAGTGTAATATCTTGTCCAAGTGCGGCTTCAGATATTCTCAAGGACGGTTTCGGAGGTTTAGGGTAAACAAGAAGCCTGGGGGACGTGTTGTGGCCTGCTGCTCCTTTGGAAGTCTGCGGTTTCCGGATAGTTTGTGCGTACGCCAGCAGATCAACGTAGACCCTGTGCGCCTGTAACAATACTTTCTCTCTGAAACCTTGTTGGCTGCTCATATGCGGTGGCCGAATATATGATTGTGTGTGCATGCCCGAATCGAACCCAGGATGATGCTGAGTTTCCGAGTCAAAACCTGAAGCAAAGGAAGAACGGCGTGCGAGATCAGAACCACAATGCTGCTGGAAAGAGCGCAAGTCCTGCGGCTGAACGTGCCTTGCTGAGACAAGGCCAGGTCGGCCATGATAGTTCCATGGCGTATGCATGCCTGGCTGACCAAAAGGCAGCGATTCGTTCATGACTATAGGGGGTGGGCAAAATGCCCTGACATTGTACTCGTGAGCCCGTATTATTGGTTGGTAAAGACTAGGGAATACCCCCGGCGCTTCAGGCTGGCCTTGAGGAATGTACTGGCCTTCGGCCTGAAGAAGGCCATAATGATTAGTGGGAAGCGCACCATGGTGCAATGCCGTGTCGTTCCCATAAGCCCAAGTGGAAGATCCGGGACGGGCTTGCAGGTCATCGCTGAGACCTGTATTGCCAACCGAGGATGGACGGCGGTAGTCGATGCCCCCGTTGTAATGAGATTGGCGTATTGGAGGGCCCGTCAGGGGAAATGCCGTAGCAGTCGCTGATCGAGGTAGAACTAAATGTTTTGAAGGCGGGGGCCCATGCGAGAACAACGACGGCGAGCCGTCATATCCGGCATCGACAGTACCGTTTGGTGTCTTTCGTCGTAGATGATGCTCTTGGCGTGGCGGATAAAGAGCTGAGCCGTACGGGAGAGTGTGCCGGTGAGGTCGAGAGGTGCGAATCGCGAATGATTGTTGATATGGCGCTGGGATATCGCGAGGGTGATGGTCGTTGAAAGTGGCGGCGTCGTTATTTGGGAACGTTGAGAGGGTATCGAAATTCGACTGCGGCGGCGTCACCGCGTGAGGGGACATTTGAAGGAGAGGTAACATGACAACGGGGTATATTGGCGAGGAAACAAAACTGACTGAAAACGCAGGACAAAAGACACTGATGGAAATCTGTAGGTCATGGCCTGTTGGTTAAAGGGCATGGCTGGCGGCTGCGCTTGGTATTGAAGTGTCGAGTTGATTGCTGACAAGCATCTGGGCGAGTAAGAAAGGCGAGTGTAGCGCCAGCGACACACACAGAGAACCAGAGACTTCAAGCTGTTAAGAGAGAGCCTTGCGCTGTCTTGAAGCCAGCAGAATGGCCTTTGTGTTGGTGAGTAAGAGAAAGAGAGAGGGTCAGGCGTTTCTAGGCGACTCTGTAAAGCAGTGTCTATCGATTCTATCGCAGAGGGACCGAATATCAAGTCGCACGGGAAATCACTATCGCGTTAATCGTCTCACAAAAGAGTCTCTGTTTGCAGTGACAGGGAATCAGAGTCTGATGACAGCCCCAGATCCCTAGATATCGGTCAAGCGAATGCTGAAGGAGGCTTTCAGGTCAATACAAGCAGAACAAGCAGTTGACAAGAGAGCTGTATCGGTAGTGGAGGTACTAAGTTAGCTAAGTATGGGCATGCTTGTTGCTCGACAGGCAGTTAGCGCCAGGTTCAATGGAGCAAGGCCCGTGGTTAGTGG
>JABSSZ010001728.1:0-16843 GCA_013755755.1 Fusarium sp. NRRL 25184
TTAACAAAGCGTAATTGGTTTAGTGGTAAAATTCTCCGTTGCCATTCGAGCAGCGTCGGGGAGCCCAGGGTTCGATTCCCTGATTACGCAATGAAACATCTTTTTTTGCTCTTGTGAGCTCTTGAATCTCTTTTGGTCGATATCACGATGTTGGATCTTGGTGTTTTGGTTGATGGTTGATGGTTGTAACAGCACAGATGGCAATTGTTCAGAGAGTGCCTACTTTAAAACTATATCTTTAAGTTAAAACCTATTTTACTTAACAGAAAGCAGCTCTTTCTTTAATCTACAGACTGTTAGGATTCCTTGATTAGGAAAGTTTAAATGACTTAATGGCATGTTCTGACAAGCTGCTCCCTTCTCCGTTAGGACTGCAATTACGTGTGGTTTGTGAATATCAGTCATGCCAAAGGACCATCCTTTAAGTCAACTCCGCCTAAGGTTAAACAGTAGTAATGGTAGTGAGCCAGTTCAACATAAACTTTGCCGTCTGGTGTTACGACAAGCAACTACCTAACTGATCCGTTCTCTTTCTCGGACCGTTGTAGGGTAGTTATGAATATGACTAGGTATAGACCCTGACTTATATCCATAGGTGGTAAAGAGACAGGCCGGCCTATTGAGTAATAATGGGACAGAGGTATGTCCATGGATAACAGTGAGTAAATTGTTTTCACTCTCATAATTACTACCATAAAGATCAGCCCAAACCCATGCCTAAGTTGTATAAAGTTATCATATGAGAAAGAAATATTAGTATATGGTTTCATCGAAACCCGGAGGGTTAGCAATATAAGGAACAAGTAGATAAACAGTATTTAAATCAACTGCCCAATTTGGGTATTACATTATGACTTTAACCAAACCCATTATCAAGATAAATCTCTCCCTAATAAGATACAATCTTTAAGAGGCTATTTTTGATTGTGCGTTGGTGTTGTCATGACAATTATATATCCGCACTTGCTGGTGTAACATACATGATATCTCAACCTCACTTTTACAAAAGTGTACCTACCTTAGGTGGTCGAAAATCTCCGAAGGACAGGAAGAACAACCTCATTTCCTTCCAGAAGGAATTAGAGAGAAGCTTGTACGGCAAGTTTCCGAAACAAAGTTTGATACTAAGTCATGACGATCCACTCAGATGGAGAACAATTGCATCATGCTCTCCATATATCTCCCCAAGTTAAGAAATCATGAAAGAGCTGATTTCTCGTCCTTGATCATCGCTCAAAGAATTTTCTTCAATTGTTCCTTGCAAAACTTCAGAAACAGCAATCGCAATACCTACTCACCATGGCTCAGAACGCCCCCGAGAACTATGTGCCGCTCTATGCTACACAGGACGAATGGCAAGACAAGGAGCTTCAACAATTTGCGATTGACTTCTATCGCATCTCGGACAATCCTGAAGAGAATCAGCGTTGGGTAGACTCTTTCACGGAAGACGCAAGCGTGCAGATTGGCGCTGACAAGGCGCGCGGCTCAAAAGGTATTTCGATGCTTTCATCACCTTCTTCATGCTGTCGGGGACATTGAGCTGATAAGGACGATAGATCTGGTCGAATTCCGAAGTCGGATGTGGAAGCACATCAAAGAGCGCAAACACACAGTTCTCAAAGTCTTCCCTGGGCGATTCTCTGACTCAAATGAGTGCATGATTCTGGGAGAAGTCAGCGTTACTACGACAGATGGACGGCTCAAAGAGGCTGCTTGGTCGGCACATGCAGTCGTCAGGAAGGTTGATGGACAGTGGAAGTTTAGCCAATACCGCGTTTGGCTGCAGACTGATGGACATCTGCTGTGAAAGTCATGTCCGACAGAGATGACGGAACCAACCAAAAAAAGCAAGCAAAAATGAAGTTGTGCATAGCCCTTTAGTTATTCAATGTCAAGCAATTGCTAGGAGAGCAACTGTAAACAGCTTCGCCCAACCGGATACGTCATCAAGGGCTCGTGGGAGATGTTGACTTTTGCGGAGTAGAATCGACAAATGCCGAAGAATACCGTTGTCGAATGGTAAAGCTGGGATCAACACACGCCGATTGACGGGAGCTCTGGCAGAGCCAAGGATAGAGATACTAACGACACACCCAAGAGGCCATTCAGGTGCCAATCTAATCCTCACTGTAGCAGCGCAGCGTTTCTTGAGCTAAGCCAAGGTTCACCGTCCCTTGCTTTGAGTGCTAAATCTGGGATATCAGCGTGTCGCCCCCTGGTGATTAGAGAGGCACGGCCATGCTGATGGCGTAAATGGCATAGCTCACCTGACCCATGATCACGGCGTAGAATCATGTGGCTTAGCTGGGTCTGATGGATGGGGCACGATCTATTTGAGCCTTGAGAGGAATGGGTGAGTGATGACAGGTATCGAGACAATAAGGACTGCATAAGATCGAAGATTCAGTCGTCATCGTTGTGACCTTTTCAAAGATAGCCGAGTATACTGTCCAGTATCATGGAAGCTTGTCAAACCTGTTATGATGGTGGATGACAAGGCAAGGTATCGAATTGAAAACCGATTCAAGGTGTAACCGAGGCGCTGTAACCTCCGGATTTGTACCCTCCCATTCACTCAGGTCTCCGGCCAGCGCATGAACTCAACCCCGCGCAGACTGGATGGACCTTGTTCCATTAAAGATTTGTTCTCGTCATTTATCCAGAAACTATCGAGGTCAACAGAATCGCAAACAATGCTCTTGCGCGCTATAACCGCGTGTACTGGATGTGTCAATCAAGCCTCCCTATCCAGTTGCCCGGTACGAAAAAGAAACATTTGATCTTCCGGTTGAGCTAGAAATGCGGGCTGTTTGGTTTGGTTCCTGACAGGCCGAGGCGTGGGTAGTGGCAGATCCTCCAATGCCATTGATGTGCCCGTCTAGATGATGTTCGGGTGAAAGTGGAGGTGGAGGTGGAGGGTCGAAGGGGGCGTCTTATCAACCCTTCTCTGGAAGAGGCCACTTCCTTATCGCTTACAGTGCATGTGGTGGTGATGTCCACTACCAGCCTCCACTGCCTTACTGCCTACTGCCCTCCCTAGACCACCCGACCCCTCTATTACACCCCACGTCACATTGGAACAGAGGTGTGAATCTAGGCCTCACACATGGATGGGATGGCATCTATCAGAGAGTGACTCTTCGGCCAGCTCCCATCAGTCCTTTGAGCTCTCTTCCTTTACTCACAACTGTGAATGACTATACGATACAAACTTCAACAAAGCGTCTGAATATTTTCCTTGGTTTCCAACTCTATAACGATCTTTTCCTTTCTCATCTGCATCTGCATCTGTTCTATATTGCATCGACTCAACTCAACTTGATAGACGCGACGAGCTGGTCTACGCCGCTAACCCAACGATCTCGAGCACTTCGCCGTTCTTTCACGATAATAACTCAACTCAAATCAACTCAACTCGCTCTGACCGATATTGATCTAAATTTCCTTTCCTTCGCCCCCTGTATCCGATAGTAGCTACTGCGAATCGACCCCCGATCTGTGCGAGCGAAGCGAGATACATAGGAACACAGACTTCGAACCTACCTAGACAAGTGCCGGCGTCACCTCGACTGCAAGAGAATCGACTTGACGCCTCTTTTATAACAAACGCGCTCTGCAGAAACGCGAGCGTAGCGTTTTAGTTTTAGGGGTAGGAAGCTGCTCCGACACTTGTCCAAATCTGCATATGCCTTGTAAGTGCCTCTACTGGAACTCTATTCCCACCTTACTACCCCTCCATCTATGTATGACCTATCAGCCGCTGGCACTGGGATCCCCAAACCCGAACCGCTTGCGCAACCGCGCTCCTCTTTAATAAACAGGAGAGCTGACCATGACCCTCTCGACAGCTTCTAAGAAGGAGAGGAAACATGCCAGAGAAAGTGGCGGCATCGCCGCGGCCGTGACAAAGCAAACAGCTGGTAAATTCGCGTGAGCCTCCCTATCCGCATGACTCCTCTGGGCTATCATGGACCACTTTAAGTACCTAGCTGACCGCAGTCACATAGCACTGTCACTGTCAATAACGGTAACGCCAACACCAACAAGGATAACGTGAATACAAATATCAGCAGTAGCGGAGATAATAAGAGCTCATCTACTTCGGTCGCTTCCACGCCCCCCGTCGACACGCCCGAGATTAAGCCTTCTTCTGGCCCTGACAATGTCAACCCTGCTGTCTCCCCTATGCTGGCTGCTTTGTCCACAACTCCAGCTTCCGTGAGCACAGCACCGAGTATGAACAATGAATGGATGAGGAACGGCATGGCCGGCTCTCCAGGAAACTTGATCAGTATCATGGGCGATTCACCTCCTACCCAACCGTCTTCTTATGAGGACTCAGGTCGACTGCACCAAGGATGGCCCGTACAGCGCCATTTCATGAGTCCCTCGCCTTCATCTCTATCCCCACCAAACCACAGCCGACGTCCTTTGAGCTTCCAGATGGACGCCCAATATCAATCTCCAGAAACACCACCTCCGAGTATCCCCTACCGACGCAGTTCGGTCAACTCCCCGTTCCAAGGCTCGAGGATGGGGAACCATCCGCCTCTGCCTCACCAACCCCAGCCACACTTCTATGGTGTACCAGATATCGACCTCAACATGACTAACAACTCGGGCATGAAAGCCGGCGAACGAGGCTATTTCTTTGGCTTCGACAAGCTACCCGAATGCCCCGATTTCCCATTTGGTCCAAGCAACGTCGTCATCGCGGGGTATGAAGGTGGTTTGGATGTGTACGCTGTGGGCAAGAGGGGTCTTGAGCCTGTTGCGAGTCTAAAGGGACTACGAGGAGGCGTTCACCATGCCAAGATCCTTCCTTGGACGCTTGGCAACAGTAATAAAGCTCTGTTTCCTCTTGTGGCGGTGGTATTGCATGGACCAGTTCTACCCTTAGCTGTACCTGGCTCTGTACAGGACGAGGGACCAAGCCCCAGGCTTGATGGGGCAGCAAGCCCTCGATCCGTCTTCACCCACCAGGATGGCTTCCAAGGGCGACAGACCATCGACTCATATCAGACGTCCGTAGAGGTATACTCACTCAGAACCAACCAACTCGTTGATGTGTTACTTCAAGCGCCAAAGATCCCGATCAACCCTGAAATCTCCGTCACGAACCCAATCTTCAGACCTCCTTCACCCAGTGGCTCTTTCACGATTCGAGCGGACTCAGGTACACTTGCAATTTGCTCAGGCACTACTGGCGAATGCTGGGTCTACTTGCAATTACTGGAAGATCAAAATGGTCATGTTTTTACATGTGTCGGAAAGATCTGGACCAGACTCCAGCAAAGCACCCGAGGTGAGGTGCCAGAGGAGGCTGATAAGACACAGTCTTCGACCGCACCACTACGCTCAAATCCGCAAACACCGATTCTCGCAGTTAGTGGACGATGGATCGCTTACTGTCCTGCAACGCCTTCGTCACAAGTCTCGTTGAGAGCTCACGTACCACTTCCCATTCTTGGCAAAGCACCTGGACTCGCCACTGTGACGCCGCCGCAGCTCCCTTCTTCTTCTGCATCGGTAGATCTTCCTATTTCCGATAGTGTCGTTAATAAGATCATGCGAGAGACGACCCAGGAACTTATTCAAGGCGCTAAGTGGGTTGGACAGCAAGGCCTGCAGGCTTGGAATTCATACTGGAACAAGTCGTCAAACCTCCAAACGCAAACTCAACAAGCCCGCTCGCCACCTCAGAACTGGGCTGGTACTCGATCTCCTCGTGGCGACCCTTTCAACTTCCCTCCAACTCATGGTCCTGCCGGCCCGGTTGGAGCGAAAGACCCAGGGCTTGTGTCGATTGTCGATGCAGAGTCACTCACTAATTCATTTACTATTCATCCGATTACTACGTTCTCGCCGCCTTTGGGCTGCAGTTTTCTTTCATTTTCGCCATCATCTTTATCCCTGTTCACTGCCAGCAGCAAAGGCGATGTGCAAACAGTCTGGGATCTGTTCCGTATTCAACATACACGATCATCCCCTCTCCAGACCACTGTCACGCCAAATGCAAGCACGGGACCTCAGGTCCGTCAGATTGCACAGTTTTCACGAATGACTGTCGCACGCATTGTCGATGTCGCTTGGACGCAATCGCAGGGGGAGCGGTTAGCTATGGTGACCGAGCGCGGCACTGTTCATCTACTTGATATGCCCTCAAGTGCGTTTATGTGGCCTGCACCTCGCCGTCGCCAAGCTGTCCAGGAAAGTGGCACCGCCACACCAGAGCAGCCGAACACGGCTGTTTCTTTAGCTACTGGAGCTTTTGGCGCAGCCTATCAAGCTGCGAAACCTTTTGTCTCACGACCTCGTCGCAGCAGTGGTAACGTACAAAACGTGACTGGCAACAGCCTAAAAGACTCAGCGGCTATGGGTGGCCGAGTGATCGCTGCTAGTATCAGCAGTTCACTTGGCAAGACAGGAACCGCCATTAACCAGCTTCGGCATACTGGCGAAAACCGAGTGTCCTTGCCGCTTAGCTCAGGCCTTCCTTCGGCATCCTGCGTGACATGGGTCAAAAGCAGAAAACATCAAGGACTCTTTGTGGTTGGCAACGGTCTAGTACGAGGTTTCTCCTGTCGAACTCGCCGATCTAGCGTACAGGCTGGCAGGCGAGTGACACGGGCTAGCAGATATCACGATTACAATGTGCCGATTCTACCCAGCGACTTGGTCGCTCCAGCTGTACGACAGATGGTTGATCTGGGAGCTCAGGATGAAATCCTCGACCTTTCAGACCGTGATATGGATGCAGGAAACACGCTGACGCTGAACCCCCGACCTCGTGTTGCGGCAACAGATCAAACTATGGAATCGTCAATCCCTCAAGCTGAGATAGAGTCTAGTGCACCCTATCAACCTTTCCACACAGATCGACGAGTAACTCTCTGCGAGTATCCGAGAGGAACAGCTGATCCGCTCGAAGTTGTCTCAGCTATACTAGCCGAGACAAGTCTAGACGAAAACACTACTTCCAAGAAAAAGAAGAAGAGGGGGCAACCCATGGAACCAAATTCATCTAAAGAACTTTCAAACACAACGGCCTGGGCTTTTGGTCAGGATATCCCAGTGGTTCGACTGGATCAAGGCTTGCCAACTGTTGCTGAGGAAGAGTACGACGGTCCCGAAGACCACATTGCGTTGCCCCCTTCAGCGATGGAGCGCGTGATGCAGTATGGCGACCAGGAGCAGATCGTGGTGACTACGAGGAGACGACGTGGAGCTCAAGGTGGAAGTCAAGGTGAGGATGGATTTTTTGAGGATGACTGTGAAGTCCTTGACTTTGCAGATCAGAGAGTGTGAGAAGAATTCTCAGACAGACAACGCGTGCTTAAGGTTGGCGTCTAGGTCCTTGGCTTTGCTTGATTATATGCACACGAGGCTGGAATGGCAACTCATTGCTTAAGCTGTTTGGCGATATGGAGCAAAGTTTGTATCTTTTCGTGTGAAGCATGATTAGTTACGCTCAACCCAACTCTTGGTCCGGTATGTTGGAGTTTGATTCTGATATGTGGGCATTTTGCTTGTACGGAAGAAACACTCTTTAGCACGGCCGTTTAGCAGGTCATAATGCCTTATTATAAATAGAAAAAGATTAGATACCCATTTCCTGTAGTGTTCATCTTCTCTGCATTAAGACATTGGCCTGAGGGTTCAAAGTCCCATAGTGTGATTAGGTCTTGGGCGAAACAACGCCCTTAAAAGACACTGAATGATTACAAGTACATAATCGACATGTCGTCGTCTAGTTGGCCTTCTTAGCGGCAGCCTTGGCCTTTGCAGCCTTCTTCTGGTTGCTCCGAATCATAACCATGCCGAGGAATGAGCCAACAACAGCGGAGCCGAGGAGGATGATAATGACGGGGATGCGAATGGCCCAAACGCGAGGAGGGAAGAAGTTCTGGAGAGGGTGATCGTCGTCGACAAAGGGCTAACAAATTGTTAGTTGACAATGTGTTCAATACCTAAGCCGGTGAAGATAGGTAGGGGTGTATAGTCGCATCGAGCTGAGAAATGAGGGGCATCTTACCATGAGAAGAGTCCAGATGGTGTAGTAGGTGAAGACGACGGAAGCGGCCACGAGCATGGCGAGACCGACGATTTTGTCCAACTGTAACAAGAATTATTATGTTAGTAAAGTTGAAGCACCACGAGGGGCTGCCACGATGCCCCGGTCTGAAGCGCGTAAAGGGGACAGCGTGTAAATCAGGCCTTGACAGGTGATGCTGCTTACCATTGTCAAAGATGCGCAAAGCGAGCGAGCGTAGTCTTTGTTGAGCAGAGATGAAGATTGAGGCCGAGAAGCAGAAATAAAGGAGTGTCGTGGCAGTATCTTTTGGTGGTGAAATGGTTGCCGTCAAAAAGTCCAGTTGGCTTCAACTAGCGACAAGCTTCAGGAGACGTGACGATTAAAGGTGGGGCGCCACAACTGCACAGCCACATGATCTCGGAGCTCCAAATGTGGCTGAATATCTTTTTTCAAACTTGGCATTACTTCGCGCGCGACGAAGCTAGCAACAGCATGTTTCTCGGTTCGCAAAGACTTTCACTCTTTCACCCCCACGCCATCGAAATTCAGGACGCAGGAATCGACGCAATAAAATACATCGATCGCGACTGCAATTAAGAGTGTGATTTTCTCACGATGGCTTCCGCCGAGGTCGATCTCCCGCGTCGGGATCGCGATCGCAGCGACAAGCGTGATGGCGATTCATATCGTCCTGCGAGAGACCAGCGATCAGCCTCTCCCAGGCAAAAACGAGAAGCTGCCCCTGTGCGAACCGAAGAGGAGAAACAAGCGGCTGCAAAGGCAGAGTACGAGAAGCTTCTCACAATGCGATCCGGCGGTACATATATTCCACCCGCTCGACTGCGCGCGCTCCAGGCCCAGATCACGGATAAGACGAGCAAGGAGTACCAGCGCATGGCATGGGAGGCGCTCAAAAAAAGTATCAATGGTCTGATCAACAAAGTCAACACTGCGAACATCAAGTTCATCGTTCCCGAGCTTTTTGGAGAGAATTTGATCCGAGGCCGCGGTTTGTTTTGTCGATCGATTATGAAAGCCCAGGCTGCCAGTTTGCCGTTCACACCAATTTACGCCGCCATGGCTGCTATCGTCAACACCAAACTACCACAGGTCGGCGAGCTCCTAATTCGTCGTTTGGTTATGCAGTTCCGAAAGGGTTTCAAGCGAAACGACAAGGCTGTCTGCCTTTCCTCGACTACCTTCCTGGCGCATCTCATCAACCAGCAGGTTCAACATGAAATGCTCGCCGGTCAGATTCTTCTTCTCCTGCTTCATAAGCCGACCGACGACAGTGTTGAGATTGCGGTTGGTTTCTGCCGAGAGGTTGGACAATATCTGGAGGAGATGCAGCCGTCTATTGCCATGGCTGTATTTGACCAATTTCGAAACATTCTGCACGAAGCCGATATCGACAAGCGAACACAGTACATGATCGAAGTGTTGTTCCAGGTGCGCAAGGACAAATTCAAGGACAACCCAGCTGTCAAGGAGGAGTTGGATTTGGTTGAAGAGGAGGATCAGATCACACATCGGATCGAGCTGGAGGGTGAAATCGATGTGCAAGATGGACTCAACATTTTCAAATTCGACCCGGAGTGGGAGGAGCACGAAGAGGCGTACAAGAAGCTGAAGGCTGAGATCCTAGGCGAAGGTAGCGACAACGAGGATGACGAGGATGAGTACGAGAGTTCGTCCGAAGACGAGGAGGACGAGAAGACGAAAGCCATGGAGATCAAGGACCAGTCTAATGCCGATCTGGTCAATCTACGAAGGACTATCTATCTCACTATCATGTCTAGTGCCGATCCTGAGGAAGCTGTCCACAAGCTCATGAAGATCAACCTCCCTGCCGGTCAGGAACCAGAACTTCCCTCGATGATCGTGGAGTGCTGTTCACAAGAAAAGACGTACACCAAGTTCTTTGGCATGATTGGTGAGCGCTTCGCCAAGATCAACCGACTGTGGTGCGACCTGTTTGAGCAGGCTTTTGCCAAGTACTACGACACTATCCATCGATACGAGAACAACAAATTGCGCAATATTGCGATGCTATTTGGTCACATGTTTGCTTCAGACGCCCTGGGCTGGCACTGTCTATCTGTCATTCACTTGAACGAGGACGAGACCACATCCAGTAGCCGTATCTTTATCAAGATCCTGTTTCAATTCATCGCAGAGGAAACCGGTATGCCCAAGTTGAGGGCACGTATGACAGACGAAACCCTGCGCCCCTACCTGGAAGGCCTCTTCCCCAAGGACAACCCCCGCAATATCAGATTCTCCATCAACTACTTTACAAGTATTGGTATGGGTGCTCTCACGGAAGAGATGCGAACCTACCTACAGAACATGCCCAAACCTGCTCTACCTGCACCCCCTGCGGCTGATTCAGACTCAGATTCTGTTTCAAGCTACTCGTCGTACACAGGCTCTTCTTACTCGCGATCTCGATCTAGATCACGAACAACACGTAAGGTCGCTGACCGAGGAAGATCCCTTTCTCGGTCTCCTGATCGAAGAAGCCGGGGACGTTCATACAGCTCGTCGCGATCAAGGTCATACTCAAGATCTGTATCCGCACGAGGAAGGGGACGCAGCAAGTCTCGCTCTGCCAGCCCTCCCCGACGAGGACGCCGTTACGATAGTGAGAGCCGCTCACGATCCCCTGCCCCACGAAACGGCAAGGGTCGGGCTCGCAGCGCCACATACTCATCTCGAAGTCGTTCCCGTACGCCTCCACGTCAAGCACGTGGACGCAAGGATTCCTTCGCTTCGGAAGAACGGTCGCCGCTACCTCCAGCTCGAGATGGGCGAAGCCGGTCATATGATTCCCAGAGCCGATCTCCTTCTCCTGTGAGAAAACGGGAGAGGTCACACTCTGGCAGCCCACCTCGACGAGGTCGACCGCGCGGAAATGCCGGCCCAGCCTCACATCGGCGCAACAGCTCTTCTGTCAGTGATGGACCGCGAGATACTGGCAAGCAATACAGTCGCTCACCTTCATACGATTCGCGATCCCCACCTCCAAGAAGGGCCAGACCAGATAGCGTTTCGCCCCCACCAGCGCGCAATGGTCGCCAAGCCCCATACTCGCGGTCACCTAGTCCACCGCGCCGTGGAGCAAAGAAGTCTTTGAGCCCTGTGCCGCCAAAGAGGAGACGTTATAGCGATAGTGTTTCTCGGTCACCGCCACCGATGAAGCGAGGACGAAGAGGAAGTTGAAGGGATGGAGAAAGACGATGTGGAGAATGAGGAGCTGGAAATAATGAAGATAGGGGTTACTTATAATCAGAAGACCAGGTTAGGGAGTTGCATCATCAGCGGGACTACCAAAATTGTAAGCTTTTGAGGCCCAGCGTCATTGTTCTTGGATTTTTCAACGGTGAATTTCATGTTCTTTGTTGGATGCATCATGACAAAGTGAATAGTTTCATGCTTCATAAAGGAGAGGCCACTGGTTGAGGAAATAGTAACTGTTCTATGAATATAAATACTGTTGACCTCTGGAAACGTATCTCAGATCTTCAGCTATCCCGCTTCTCCTATTCTTTCCATCTGGTAAAATCATCAGATTCATCAGTATGGAAACTCCCTCAGGATCCCAGGAGCCGCCCAAGGCCAGCAACAACGTCACTGCATTCGGCATCGGTATCATCATGATGGGCTCAAAGACGAGAAACACCAAAGCTCGTATCGGAACTATGGCTCTCGGAAGCGTCGCGATTGGCGTTGGCAAGTCTATCGAGCATATTTTGGGGCAACAGAGTGGCTGACTTGTATTTAGGAAGCGCTGGTTTGGAAAAGATGGACATTGACGTGACCATACTCGCGACTAGACTCTCAACAGTCTTGAATATGGAGTGTTCAAGCGTCGAGACTATGAATCCGTTTGAGGGTTAAGTTGGTGACTGAGATATGGGGATATGATAGATGCATGCTGACCATGCTCAACTAAAAGGGGGTTTGTCATTTTTCGTGCCTTGGGTCTATTGAAGAAGTACATATCTTTCTGAGAAAACATATTTGCATATCTGAACATCTAGGCCGAAAATATGAGGAGAATAGAAGGCATTGTCTTTAAGTTACTTCAAGATCGGAGAGATACAAAAGTCAACACTACTTAAAACCATACACTTCGCAAGGCGTCCTGACTTGACCATGAGGTTCTTTAAGCCTACCAAAATTGGCAGATCTGATGATGCTGTGACGTCGACGTTTTATTACCTAAAATCTGCAACAACCCGACAGCTTATGTTTCCGGGCTTTGTTTGTTGAAGACCCTGCACGTTGTGGGCTGCAGCATAACAAAGGAAATTTTGTAGCGAACACCAAAAAAACCATTCTTTGTTTATGCCTGCAATGAGTGATGGGAGGCAATGACATAAGCCATTGATTCTCTGTGCCAGTTATTTATTCTTCATTGTAGGAGAACTATCTGCTTAGTTTCGCCGACACACCTTCAAACCTACATCATGGAGCTCACCATCATCTGCGTTACCGCTCTTGTCATAAGTTTTCTTCTAATTGCAAACTCACCAATGCAGATGCCACGAGAAGCCTGGGGCTATACTCTTGCTACGGTATTCTTTACCGTTATCGGAGGTAGATCGCCCATTATAGATACATACGAGCTCTTGTACTGACTATGGCTAGGCGCATCATTTTTCGGTCAGATTATCCAGACGGCCCTTCCAGAGCTCCAGCAAACACATAACACCCCTGGGGACTACTTGGAACATCTACCAAAGGTCTTTCATCACGGCCGAGGCAAGTTCAGTGCCCATGATCGCTTCTATCAAAAGCACGGCATCTGTTGTGACCAAGAGGGGCACTGTACATCTTATGTTGATCTTCAGGCTGAGGAAGCCTGGGCCCTAGTGAGAATGTGTCACAATGAGTTTGACAGGAGAATGAAAGAAGCTCTTGCGAAGTATGAGGAGCGAGGAGTAGATTCTTAGGAGATATAGCAGAAAAGACAGTTGGAGTATGCTAAAGAGATCACAAGGTCTACTCAGCGGAAAGATCATCAAAAGGAATACGGACTGGTAAATTGCACGGAAGTGAAGGTTGATTAAAACTGAACGAAATCATTGACCATGTGCTTTCACAAAGCAATATCACTGGTCGCTAACGAGTTCGGCTCCATAATACTCCTGACATGCTTTCTTTAGATGACTGCATAACTGAACCCGTCTGTAGATTCTATACCCGGATGCAATATGCTTGGCTGGTCTTAGCTTCACAGAGACAACATTCTCTGCTACTGACCCAGATCACCACGTGAAGGTGCCAGCCGTCGATCTGGTGCCTCCACTTGGGCTGTGAAACCACAAGCTTCTCAGGCGTTCTCAAGGTCCCAGAATTCTGGGAAGAAGAAGGTGTGGCTCACGCCAGAGAAGAAGAAGAAGAAGATTGCATTCAGCAGTAGAAGAAGAAGAAGATGTGGCTCGCGCCAAAGAAAAGAAGAAGAAGAAGAAGAATGTTAAAGAAGGTGTGGCTCACGCCAGAGAAGAAGAAGAAGAATGTTGAAGAAGATGTGGCTCGAGCCAAGAAGCTGGATGTTGATTTCAGGCGTTGGCCAGAAGAAGTAGATGACTTCCTCCAAAGAAAGAATAACAATAGGCGTTGCTGGTGATGGCGCAACACAATTCAAGATGCAAAATAGCCACCATTCAGCTCACTTCCTCGCTCGCCGAGCCCGGCCGGATCGCGCGCCGGATCGCAAACCAAATTGCACACCGAAAATCTCCCGAAGTAACAGCGCCAAAAGACCACCGTTGTACGCATCCTCTTTGGGAAAGATCTTGTCTTCGTAGATACTGTAGTTGCTAAGATCCTTAACAGACTCGAAGTGCTCAACTGGTTGACGGGTTCGAGTTGACTGGAGCAAGTCCACAAGGTTGACATGAGTTGCTAGCATAGTCTGTTATCTGGTCAGTTTTCCGCCGCAAATACCTGCATGATGAGCTTCACTAACTGTGCGTGCTTCGCGGAGAGAAGATGCTTCGGGCAAGCCAATTAGGCTGAACATCTTTTGCCAGTTCCGTAGATTGTCCTTATCATGACCAATGACGTAGTTAAACTCCTGGATGAGTGAAACGCGGAAATTATACCAGGGCTCAGTGGCTTCACCATCAGACCAGCCGAAGTGATCGCACATACGGTAGAACTCATCGAAAAAAGGGTTGGTGCGTTGATAGTCAAACTCTTTGAAGTTGGCGAAAAACAGGTCCACGGGATAGTCTGTAAATTGCTTGCCTGGGAGTTCCCAGGGGACGAAGTGGAAGAGTTCACAAGATTCACCCTGCTCGCAATCCCCGTCGTTGCGAAATTCAGGGCACAGGCGCGTGAACTTGCGACGCTGTCTGGGAGCCTTGGGCTCCTTCTTGACTGCAGGAACAGGCCGGAAGAAGTCGTCTTTGAGCTGAAATATATAGTTAGTACAGTGACATTGCCGAGATGCTGGCTGGTGAGATCTTACCCGGCGAAATCGCTTCAGCTCGTTGTCGACCCGACTCTGCGAGACTTCCACCTCACCCTCACCATTGGGCTTGTTGTCGTCCTCGGGCGACAAGGAAGCGACACCCTTTTGCTGGTCGTTCTACGACGCTGACATGTTGGATATTTCAGGTAGGTATGTTTGGCTTGTGTTGTGTTGTGTTGTGTTGTTGATACGTGGCTACCTGTTGGAGAGAAGAAGAGGAAGGGATGAGAGGAGAGGGCGAGGATTAAAATAAAAAGAAGAAAAAGAAGAAACAGTGCGGAGATTAGGGCACATTAAATAAGGCAGAGAAAGGTGCCTAAGGCAGGGCACGAGATGTAGGTAACAGTAGCAGGCAGTGCGTGACAGTGATTCAGTCACAAACTGAAGCGGGCTGGCAACAAGGCATCAGTTTCTCGTAGTGAATCGGATGACACCAAAATGCTGCAAAAAAGCTCCAGCTGTCTACAACATCTTTACTTTCAAAGTGCACAGGGCCTTGATCAACGAATGATAGGGGTTGTTCGTTGATGCACAGCTTTCAGATAGATACCTGCGCAACTAGCACGAATCGTAAAGAATACAGGGACTACATTTCACAAAGGAAAAATCATGTAAACATGTAAGTTTCATTGCACAAAAACACATGAAGTCAAGAATGTGTTAAGATAGCCGGGTGTGTCCTATTGCTAGTCTCCAGCGAGAGGAACTCTATAGCAAAACCTGACGTTCTTTGCATACCCAGGAAGACATAAATACGTATTAATATCAGACTAGAATTAACTGAGAACTTTTTACTAATGCTGGAACTTGTGATTATATATCCTGTTGTCGCTAATGCTCAAGTGTTCTGCAACACTGCTGTCTTACAGTCTGCCTGAAACACCAAGCATCTTAACTAGGTACTAATAGGACGGTTATTTTCGAGACAAGTCCAATATACGCGCATCGATGATGCCAATCAAGGTAAATACCACAGTAGTCTTATCCAAGGCGGCAAGGAAGAATCGCCATATTGGAAATGAGCATCATCCGCTGTCGTGCTATCAAACTACCAATCATCCGAGATACAAAGTTTATGGCCAATATCGTTCACTGATCCTACGTAGACTTGCCCCCTAGTCCGTCACCTCAGGTTTCTTCTTCTTGGAAACCATCTCCTTTACATTGCTTTCCTCGTGGGTGCCATTATTTTCATCCTGATCTCAGGCGTTGTCTCCATCACCCTGGCCCTTGAGCTTGGCTGCAATACCACTAGCACTTACGACGACTCCCGCGGCCTGAACAACACCGTTGACAATAGTAAGGCCGGCGCCTCCAGCACCAGCACTCTGAAGGGTGGCGAAGGCGCTACCAGCTACGACACTGCCTATGCCGCTATGGACGACAGCGGCACCGGAACCTTGTGAAGAGTTAGCATATGTAAGGTAATTAGGAATACTAAGACTGACCAGCAGTGATGCCACCAGCGCCAAAGCAAAAAGAGCGTTCGAGGTTGATATAGATATCCGTCAACACTGAATGACATTTACCACGAACTAATAATACCACATGACAATTCTTTCACAAATGGTCATACATGCAACAGGTAAACGCAGCAGGCGGCCAGGTCCTTTGTAGTAAGGTTATGTGTGACAAGTAGAGGCAACACTGTATTTGATTCAAGGTGACAAGTATACTCTCTAAAGGTACCCAGATGACCCACAGGCATCCAGAGATGTTATTCTAAAGCTAGTGCCACTGTAAGAAATAGCTGTAAAGACGGAAAGATGTCGTCCTCTCTCAGCCGGTATAAGTGCCGTTCCCAGTTTCCCTCGCTTGGCCAAAAGCTGAGTACACGACACGCGCAAATGTGTAGCCAATGAAGGCAGAAGACATGTTGACTACATTACCCAAGATCCCAACTCCGTAACCACCCATGGCAGCATTGTGGAAAATTGCAAAAAGGCTCCCAGGGACAACATTGCCAATCAAACTCTGAATCCAAGCCACGGGCGATCCTTAACAAGCTATAAGTTAGCACGTTGAGTACTGTATCTGGATGTCCACTAACCCAGTAGGGGGCCGCTGGATGTAAAACCAATAGCCTGAAGGATTGGTGTGAACCATGCCATGATGATAGTGATGGGTCAGTACTCAAGAAGGAGTGAAGAAACCGGATGCGAGAGACGATGAGTACTTGTGAGTTTGGTCTTGTTATTTTTTTATAATAATAACATTTTTTAAAATTTTTAAAAAAGAATGTTTCTAGTTTAGCTGTATATGTCTGAGATGAAGGAGTTGTTGAGAAAGAGAAGAGATCCAAGTTGGTGGAGGGATTAAGA
>JABSSZ010001733.1:0-14015 GCA_013755755.1 Fusarium sp. NRRL 25184
ATATATTCTTAAAGCTACATAACACTATAAAATAATTATATTACACCCTATCCTTTGGCACATCTCTATACAGCATGCTAAACATGCTCTATCACGAAACACAACTCTTTTCTTTTGCCTCCCATACCAGCCAACATTCATTAAAGCCGCAAATCGAGCTTTGTCATTTCCATCTACAGGGATTACATAGAATTTTTCTTTCGAGTCCATGATTCCGCTCGACATTCCGAGAGAGTAAGGTTCTGCAGACCCCAAGTCAACATCAGAGTGGTCTAGTATAGTGGTTGGGTCATGTTGACAAGGTCCGACCACTGGGAGTTGTTTAAGTGCAATAAAAGCCGAACAGGGGTTCAGCATCTCCAAATACTGCTTTGGACCAGCCTTGACACCCAAACAGATATCCAGGCCATGTTCCCTATTAGAAACCATCCAATCTAGATCTAAGTCTGGGTAAAGATTGAAAAGCTTCCTAACTTGCTCAGGAAGGACAGTAGACTGAATTGTAATTGTACTCTCTTTAAAGCAGCAAGTCGCCAGGTTGTAGGTCTCACCAGAGTGGATCAGAAGGCCCGGATGGCATGAAAGAGAAAGGTATCCTCTAGTGATATAGGATTGTGTTTCGAAAATTGTTGGCCACACTGCCTGGCCCTTCGCACATGAGACCACCCAATCTTCTTTACGCCGGTCTACTTTGTGGCCACAAAGGCGCATTGCCCTAGACAACAGGTTGTCGATATTGATTACCGTTTCCTCGGGGTTTTCCAAGACATCAAGTATGCCTTCGTAATAAGGATTTAGTTCAAAGTCTCGGGTTGCGTCGCTGCACACTTGCAGGCCGGGATAATCAAACAAGGATAAAGCCAGCAAATCGGAAATGATTGCAGTGAGGGTGTCATAAAATGCGTCGATGTCACAGGTCACTCGTTCGCTATGTTGCACGTTCCCGCAACGGCCGCATGGACATTTTTGTTCGATGAGTGCCAGCTGGGGGAAATCCCTAATATTGAAGCTTGGATCGTTAGATGCTGGATCTAATGCATGGCCAAAAAGAGTCTCATAAGTCTTATATACGGCCTTGATTCCGCGAAGAGGTGATAATCTTTTTGCTTTTATATAACGACGGCGGAGTCGCATTGGCTGCTTTGAAGGGTCCGGAGCTTGTTGTTCAATCGAAACCCGAGTAATTATTTTCACAGCTAATTGCAAGCAATGTGGGATTGCTTCACGAAACGCTATCCCAGTCGGCCCTGAGTCAAGCCCGTACTCGCTAAGATAGTTGTTTCCGTACATTTGTAGACTTATCATTCCTGATACAGTCTGGAAGGGCCCTTGAGAGACGAGAACGGTAGGGTTATCAACCGAGTGGTAAATATGAACACGAAAACTCGTTTCACTTGTCTCATGAGCCGGAATGATCACAGTGACCTTTGATTCCGGTTGGTCAAGCCCTGGGATAATGGTATCCCCGTGAACTACCGAGGGAGGATACCCAAGACTCCATTTGACGAAAGCAATAGTCCATGCGGCGCATGCCCTCGTTTCAATTGTAACCCTTGTAATATTAGCGTTGCCAACACGGCTAAGCTGACGGAGTGCATCGACCAGATTTTCAAGGTCTTTTTCACCAGGAGCCATCCAGCCGTCGGTATCTTGTGTAGCAGGTCCTATCCTTGGGGTCAAAAGTCGATCTAACAGAATTTGCCATCCGACAATTTCGTCTGCAAAGCTTGATCTATGGCACCTGGGCTCTATGGTGTTAAGAAGAACTTTGACTTGTCGGGAGGTAGGAACCATAGTTTTGTCAGAAGCCGTGTTGATGAGCATTTCATGTAAAGCCACAGAAGCCTTGAACTGGTCTTGCCATGTAACAAGGGCTGCTGCAAATGCAAGGAACTGAAGCCCTGCGAGACTTTTTCCCAGGTAGGACGTGCAGTCATTCTTTTTGTATCCAATGGAGCATTTAAGGAAGTTAAGCACCGCAGGTTCCGGGCTTGGGACGACGCAATGCTCTATCTTTCGAATGGTATCACGACTTATAGCGAGGGTGTTTCCAAACTGCTCACATGCCATGATCGCTATGGGTTGGACATTGTCGGTTGTTGCTGCTGACAAGAGGCCTTTAGCGACCGAGATTGCTGATGAAGACGTCTGGTCGAGGTTCCATGCTAATTGAACAGCCATGATCAAAGCGAGGGTTAAATCTTTAAACTGTATTGTCTACTCTTTGGATGTAGGATACAAATTTTGCAATAGAGCATGCCAGGACGGAGAAATTGAAGCGGGGTAATGAGAATAGAGAGAACATAGCAAACCAACAACCCAATTAGAGGCCCTATATAGCCGCCATTCACTCCAACCATACCCACCAGGACCCGGATCCTTGCAAGTACCAAACATCAAGTCAGTCTGTGACAGATAAGTCTTGGCAAAGCTTCATTTGCGATAGCTAAACACTTTAAAATATCTTTTAATTGTTTCTATTTAAAGACAATACTTTAAAAAGGACGAAACTTGAGTTCAACCCATCGCAGGGGAACATAGAGAAGGGCTGCAAGAACAAGCTCAACCTCAAACCCAATATCCCCAGTTGTCTTTGCAATAGGACCTGTATACCATTCTTGCGACATACAAGGAACTGTCAACCCAAACGCAATACCCATAGCACCAATTGCCGCAAGCCCTGTCGGCAACTTACTAGGCTGGTCCCAGTGATCTGGGTTGTACCTTGAGCAGTCAGCTCTTCGGAAGACAAAATGCTCCGTACCAATAACAGCCACATAGCCTGCAGCCCAGTAGGAGATGAGATACATCAGGTTCTCTAGACTGTCGAAGAAGGACTTGGCGGCTTGTATAGATACCGGAATGGCAACAACGGTGTAGACAATGGTGAAAAGGCTGCGTGGTACCTTCAACATGAAGGGGGCCAGCAGCTGGAAGTTCAGTGAGATGCAGTATATCGATGCTGCGAGATTTCCAATAACAGACAGAGAGAGCAATACGGCGACGAATCGGCCAAACCCTCCGGCGGGGAGAAGCATCGCTTGCATGACGCCGCCCACGCTGTATCGATCGTAGCCGTCTTTCCAGGACACAACGTTGGGTGTTGCTCCGCCGATGGCAGCTCCTAGGACCATAAGAGACACGACAGGGAAGAATATTCCGGCATAGGTATAAGCAAAAATGCGCCCCGTAGAGACTTTAGGATGGCAGTAAACAGAGAAATCAGCAGCCAACGCCTGTCATCAAGAGTCAGTTACACACATTATCACACGGATGAGGGTGAATATGTTCGAGAATAGCTTACAGAAAACGGAATAATAAACCCTGCAATGACACCGCCGTAGCTGACTATTGTAGATGCTGATGCAGCTGGCTGTTCAACCTGATTGCTCAGGTGCTTTCCTCCAACACCAGTAGCGATAATAATGGCTACCAAATTAAAGATCCACGAGTAGCGCTCATACTGATGGAGGAACTTGTATCCAATAAAAGAGACCACCATTGCAATAATGGAGATGATGACAATTCCTACAGTGCTGTTGATGGAACCACTTGAAACAGCAGCAAGAGTCGAGCCGCCTGTGACAGAGCAAATGATGCCAAAACCGGCATTTGTACATAGATTGAGGATAACCATGATGACGATCAAGTAGTATCTAGAGCAGCATTTGTGAGAAGATAGATCATGAGAGTTAGGTTAAAGTCTTTACTTACCCAAAAGTGAAGCGCGAAATAAGCATCTGTCGCAGACCAGTTCGAGAGCCGAATGTGCTGCAGTACGCGGGGAAAATGCAACACAACAAGCTAAAGAACAAGATGAGAAGTGAGCAGTCTTTTAGTGACAGACCAAAACCCAGAGTTCCAAGCATGCCTGTGACGATACTGTACACTATGATTAGCACTTGTATGTTCTCAGGTGCATTCCTCAGACTTACGGGAGGATGTTGACGTTCATGGTGAACCACAAGAAAAATATGTTGATGAAGCGAGTGTCAGTTCGCTCTTCAATGGGCACTGGTTGCATTCCTCGCGTTTCTAATCCCCATCTTTTCAGTCGGTCGAGCATCATGCTTGAACGGCTTAGGACCTGGGATTCTGCCTCGGATACCTCCACGGGCGGATCAGCCGCGAGAGTGTCTGTCTTTTCTGACTTCTCCATTGTTGCAGCTGCCATGAACAAACGTTACAAGTGATATGTTGAATATTAACAGGGGTTCAGGAGTGTAATGTTGAGTTGGACAACAAGGTCAATTATGAAATGTCGGTGGAGTATTTCATTTCAGGACTGGGGGAATCCGTCAGGATATACCTCATGAACCTTTGATACCAAGCTGAGAGAGATATCGGTAATCTGCGGTGGCAAGGTATTTGAGTGATCGGAGTGGGCCGGTCACCGATTCGATAAGGTCTACTCCCGTGGAAGTCTCATAAATATCTGCCGTCGTAGCCGTTAGCGCAAAGCTATTCCACCACGATCAACATATCAACGAGTTAGAAATGCGCGATAACCAGAGATAACAATCTAGTTGCCGAATATCCATTTGATGGTATTTGCGATAAGTTGGCAGCGTACGTAACAGTCAATCTCATAAATTGATAGGCTGCGCTTATCTTATTTCTACTCAATATTCCAAGTCAAACACATAAGAAATACTAAACAACCCATCATTCAGGCAAAAGACGGTTCCGAGGCTATTTTACAATTTGATTGGTCTAGCATATAGTTTGACTCTTGAAACAGATCTACTTCCCGTTCGTTATTCCCGAATGCTCGGAGGTCCCGCTTAGTAAAATGGATCGAGATGCTTCGAGGTTTACCCTAGACATCAGCCCTTAGATCATCTCAGACCAGATGCAATCAATTCGATATCTTAAGTATGTATTATTTGTCGCACCTTAGTTAAAGGCCAAGGTGAGCACATCACTAAGTACAGATTTTAGAGAGTTTTAAGCTGTTAAATACAATTTATAGCAACTAGATCCAAAGACTGTAGCACAAGAGTGAGCGCCTCCAGAATTCCGGCAACCAAACTAATGCTTAGCATACTTAATGGCAGAAGAAAGTGTTGGCTTTCTATGCTGTACAATCGGAGCAAGGGTGGCAACAGTAACATGAGGCCATTTGATTCCATTGAAATCAAGCATCACCATTTGAGAGTACTGAATTTGCGTGTACGCGACAGTGACAGTCTTCTTGCTTGACGGAATCTCAACTGCTTTGTCAAGGTAGAACTCCGGCACGGCATCTCTAGGGCCTCGAGAAGCAGGAGAAACCTTTTGGCCGACGCGCATAGAAGGATCAAGCTCGACTTGAGCACGGATCTTGGAGACCCAGTACTGAGCCGACACATCGACAGCGTTGGCATTGCCGCTTTTCTTCTCGCGCGAAGCCTTTTCCTGTTTGCCTTCATCAGAGCCGATATTGAAACCAATGTTTGACGTTCCACCGCCAAAGGCACCTGGCGGAGAATTTGTCGAAACGATAAACATGGTGTTTTCGATGATATCCTTGCCCTCATTGGCCTGTCTCAGGATAGTGTTTGGATCATCGATAATCTTTTGTGTGATAGTTCCATTGTCGATAAATTTCCTTAGATCTTGGGGAAGACGACGAGTATCGTCTCGGTCAGCGTTCTGGTTGTCAAATGGTTTCTTTTCCAGTTCAGTCGCAGTTTTGTGAGGCCCGGGGATGGGAGGAATTCCAATTTGCGGGATCACGAGTGGAGTGATATCGACGGGATCAATTTCGGGCGTGCCTTTGGAAGTAATGGCATGCTGAAATCCTTGCGCGTTGATGGTTGTTCCATGGGGAATGGAACCCATACGGCAGAAAGAGGCTGCAAGTTCGGGCATATCCTCCACCTGAGGCACGCGCATCCAGAGCCCAGGCTCGAAGTGGATGACAGGTGGCTTCTCAGGGAACGTCCCATCTTCATTGGGCATTGCATCAACAATAGACTGCGTGTATGGCAGGCCAGTGAGGTCAATGTCGGCCTGATCAAATAAACCACGATTGGGCACATGCTCAAGTAGCTTGCCAAACACTTGAGTTTCACCGGTCAGGTTGAGTTGCAGGAGATTGCTATTGCTTGAGTCGGTTGGTGGCTTGGGGAATTTGGTTATAGTCTTTGGATTTTTGCTCAAAGGCCTGAAGATGGTGTTGAAGCCAAATCCCTTAAAGGTGCCTGTGAACTTTCCCAAGACATCTAGGGGAGGAGGGGGAGGGATCCTGAGCCCAGTGCCATTCTCATCAGTGATGTCTGAGTAACCACCATTCTTGGAATTTTCGTCATACTCTTGAAGAGTTGGCTGAAGAACACTAGGTGCATAGTTGAAGCTTTCTGGGACTTCGATACTGACGATAGGAACATCGGGCGCAAGATCCTCGAGAGATATGCCCATGATTGCAGATGAGGAGAAAGAAAGCTGGTATTGATGGAGTGTGGTTAAGATAGTGGATTGATGAAGAGTAAGCTGTGATATAGGATTTAACTGGCTTTTTATCTTCAACTGTTTGCTGTAATGACATAATTTTTGTTTACTATCATTAACTACATTCTAACTTCGAGTAAGTTAAACATCCGTGTGCAGCAGTGACCAATAGGACTTGAGTGTTTAGTCTCACCATCTTTCATCGAGGATTTGGTCCAGAATGCAGTCTCGCGACTTGTGGCTGGCTGATAGTGCAAGCTGAAATTCCAACAAGAAGCCAATCTGGAAAACGTTTGCCGCTAAGCTCTTGGCCCACGCCGAATTGTATCCATAAGGCTCTGGGGTTATGCGAGGGAATGGAAATGTTTCAGTACCCCGCAATTACAGACACATGAAGATTCTTTAGCTTAGGTATTAATTTTAGAATCTGCCTAAGTATTAAATTAAAATAAATAACTTAAATATATTCCGCTTTAAATTTAAAGCCGTGATCTTGATTACTGTCAGTAAAAATAAGTTCAAAACCCTGAAAAGACCTTATGTGCTTCAGAGGCTTTACCCCGGAGTGTTCTTTATTAGCCGTTCGGAGTGAGGCATTGCCAATCTCATTTGGGCCATTCTGGGGCCAGGCTCTTGTCCTACACATCAGTCGCAGTAAAGCCACCAAACGCCGCATAGCATATTCAATAGCTCTGCACTGTTGCGGGGTAGTGCACAGGGGTACAGACGATGGACCTCACCTTACCGTAGTAGACATTTCAGCCGTCTCCTTCAACGCCATGTTTATGACCTTTAAGACTAGTCGCGTGTCTGTGCCAGACACTCGCAGAGCAATATCGATACCGATGTGCCGTACCGTGCGTTGTTCCTACTGCTCTAATTGGCCCTGTTCCGATAAGATCTGCAGGCTGCAGATATCACAAATATCAAGAAGGTTATTGGCCAAAATACGAACGCTGTAAACCTTGTTGAACGCACATTTCGAGACAGGAGGCATGCTAATTGAATATGTGACCCAGCTAGGCCTTGCTTTATCACATTCGTCCTCTTCAGCCAGCCACACAAGCAGAATCGTCACACTTTGAGTGCTCATATGAGCATAAAGTCTCAGCCACTATTGAGGCATTGCAGCGACAGGTATTTGAGTTCTGAGAGATGCGGTATTCTTTTGATGAGCGGTGTGAAGAAAAGTTCTCTCTCACATTGAGTTCAGCTAGCCATCTTTATGTCAAAGGGTGCCACCAAGGAGAAGTGCCCTATAGGAGGTCCTATAGGAGGCAGCTACCTTCTCTCTTCCCGCCAGTCCACTCCGAAAAGGAAAGGAATGCTGCTGCAATGTTTGAAGTCAGCCAGCCATTGTAAGTCAAGTGGACAGCCCCTCATGGTATGCAACAGCTCGTTCATTAAAAGAATGCGTTAGAACGGGGAAGGGGCCCGAGGGGCTGCTGAAAGTTTGGTGAGACTTGGGCATCCACCTTCGCGCTGTTTATGAGATGTGCAACAGCTTATTTGTTAATGAAAGAATGCAGTCGCCAGAAATAGAAAGGCGTTTAATACGGCGGTACAAGGCGCTGAGGGATGTTGGGGTAGATATCAAAGCTTAAGTCTTCTGCGTTAGCACAGCTGGCGTGGATTCATAAAAGACAGATCCTGTGCTGAAGGATCACATCAATATTCTCTATAGCAGTCACTTCTCATCTTTCAGCTCAGTAACAAACATTCCACCCTTCATCATGTCTTCGCAAGGTACCTTTACAGAAGTCCATCAATTCACCAAGTCCTACAAACATATGTGGGCTCGTGATGTCGCCCAAGCGAGTATGGACTATGATCTGAAGGGTGTTATCGAACGCCTGAAGACTTCTGTTCCTGCTAAAATCAGTGAAGATGATAACATTGGGTCACTGCGAGAGAAGACCAAGAAGGTCACTGGTCCAGGTTATATCCCCGAGGAGCAGGGTAAAATCAGCGTAGGCATTGTTGGCGCTGGCGTCGCTGGCTTATTCGCTGCCCTGCTCTTTGACTGGCTCAATGGTCATGAAGAACTCAAGGGAAAGAGTCTCAAGATCAGCTACGACATCCTTGAAGCTGCTGGTGCGGAAAGACTTGGTGGACGTCTGTACACCCACCACTTCTCTGATGAAGAGCACGACTACTATGATGTCGGTGCTATGCGATTCCCAAACAACACTATCATGAAGAGGTTAGCCAGATTGATGAGGCAAGCTGGGAAGTCTTTGGCTAATATTCTCAAGAACATTCCAACTATTCCAGTACATCGGAATCACCCAGGAAAGCAAGCCGGGCCTGATTCCTTATTACCTAAAGGACGAGCTTGACGAATGCCCTGCTTACTTCAACGACATAACTACCAGAGGTAATGTTTGGGACCCCAAGAGAAAAGCAAATGATCCGTACAAGGTCAACGAGGGCCTACCTAAGAACGGCAAGATTCCGTCTAAGTATGACGCCCTAGGAACATGCTGCAATGGAACCACTTCTGACTGCTTGATAGGCTCCTTAAGACCAACCCCAGCGATCTAGTCAGCGAAGCGCTGAAGGTCTTTAGAGACGTTGCCAAAAAGAAGTTCGAGGCGGCAATCGCAGAAGAGAAAGAGGAGGAGAAGCAAGCATTCAGGAGTACTGGCGAGGATAAGAAACGTGGGGTTAGAGGGCCAGCATCTCAAGAACTATGGGATCTTCTCATGAAGGCCGATCATATGAGCGTTCGACAATTCCTTGGCTCGTAAGTCTTCTGTGCCTTTACTAGGCGATTCGAGAACGAATAGAAACTGACTTGAGTTCGTAGAGGCCAAGAGCACGAGATTGAAATTCCAGTTGAGGAGGGTGGCTTCCCCAGGGGCCCCGGATACAACTACAACACCATTGAGTATCTTGAGACCATGACCTAGTAAGTCTGTTATCAGTTTTTCAATTCGCAATAGCTCACTCTTGGTAGCGGTACAGGTTGGTATGACCAGTCCCTCACAGAATGCGTCCTGGAAGAGCTCGATTTCCACACTCCCGATATGGACGACAACCCAGAGACTAAGAACGTTCAGTACTGGTGGTGCATTGACGGCGGTGCTCAAGAGATCGCTAAGCGTATGGCTTTGAAGATCAAAAAACGCATTGAATATAATACCAAGGTTCAATCAATCGATGCTCAAGTTGAGCTTCGTCGAGAGCGCAAAGCCGGTACGTATACCGCAATGAAGATCAAAACCACCAGAACAGATCCCAAGACCAAGAAGGTCGAGCCCAAAGAACGGGAGTACTTTGCTATCTTCAATAGCACCACCCTCGGTGCCCTTCAGCGTATGGAGCTTTCAGATGCTGGTTTATCCTGGGGTACTAAGCAGGCCATCCGAGCTCTTGGGTATGGTGCTTCTTCCAAAGTCGGCATGAAATTCCGAACTGCATGGTGGCAGACGGCGCCATTCAACATTGCCAAAGGTGGTGTTTCCCGAACAGACTTGCCCCTGCGTGTCTGCGTTTACCCATCGTACAACATCAAATCAAACGAGGGTGAAGACAAGTGGGATCCTACGAAGCCGGCTGTGCTTCTGTGTTCGTATACCTGGGGTCAAGATGCCCAGCGTATCGGCTCCCTCTGTTCCAACAACACAACACAGGACGACGCAGAGCTCAAGCGGCTCATCATCCACGACCTTGCGCGGCTTCATGCTCGAAAGGAACGGCCGTTTGAGGAAATGGTCAAATTCCTTGAAGAGCAATACATTGACCACCACGGCTACGACTGGTACAGAGACCAGCACATGTCAGGAGCATTCGCATATTTCGGACCCGGGCAGTTCTCCAACATGTGGCAAGAAATCATCAAGCCTAACGCACTGGGTCAACTGTATCTTGTCGGAGAAGCAGCCTCATCCCACCACGCATGGATCGTAGGGGCGCTGGAAAGCGTCATCCGAGCTGTGTACGTTATGTTCCAGGGCCTCCAGAACGGCAACGAGAAGTTTGAGGCATACGCCATTGTCCTGAAACTGCTCAGCTCCGGGTCTGACAACGATAAGAACGTCAGCCAGCCTTTGAAGAAGCACGGCGACATGCCCACGGGCTTACCTTTCCATCCTCTACCGGAGGAGATGCCTACAAGACAGTTTAAGACGACCAAGGACCAGGATTTGACTGCTAGCCCTGAGAAGGAGGCTAATGAGAAAGGTGTTGACATGACCTACGGTGCTGCGTTGGCTGTTCTGAGCTTGATTGAGAGTTTCTATGAATTGGGAGTGGATAAGAATGACACGTACTAAGCTTGATGGATGTCGGTATTCCGGTATTAAGAGTCCAGGTTGATAGCATATTTAACGAGTATCTGTGTAAGTTTTTGCGAATTGAAAAGTAACTTAAATGCTGCGGAGTACTGGAGTTTCTATTGCAATTGCCTGGTTATGCACATGAAAAGGAGTCCAAACGGCAAGGGTTTAATGAGCTTCGTTTCACATTCAGCGTCGGATTCAGCGGCTGACAGTGGGCACGGTCGCTAAACGGCCTGAAAATGACAAGTATCTTACGTCACCAGTTCCAGTGTTTTTATAAAGACCAAGCTCATACACGTGTAATCTTTGATAAAACCTCAATTGCATGTTTAACCACTATGGCCAACTCTCCATCTTCTCAGTTCCCTCCTTACGAGGGCACAGAAATTATCAGCTTCCAATTCTCGAATTCTACTGACCCTGCGTCACTCTCGGATGAGAATACCGAGGTCGGCAAGATATGGGCTGCGACGCTAAAGACGTATCTCGACCATCCAGAAACGGGCATCGTCTGGTGGGGGATTTTGCACGACGCTCCGAACAAAGCTAAGCTGTTTATCGGTAAGTACCGTGGAGCTGCTTGATAAGAACCGTGCTAACGAGAATGTCGCAAAGATTGGAAGAGTTTAGCTGGTCGGGGTCAATTTGAGGCTAGCCCCCAGGCAACAGAGCTCGCCAGCGCCTGGAAATCCATCACTGTAGCGCCAGTCACCAAAGACACGTACAAGTTCACGTCTAGCGATGTCGCAAGACAAACGGCTTTATCCAGCACCTACGACACAGTCACAGCTCTCCTGAATTTCCAATTCGCCAATGCGCTCACGTCCAGCGAGGCTCAACAATTGGACGCCGTAATTCAAGAACTGGATCGCGCCATCATGCTAAGCCCAGGCGCTGTCGTCGCCAGTTACTCAATTGGAGGATGGAGCCCAGACCGCGCTTCATACTGCGCGGCGTATCGCTACTTGAACGCTGATGCCTTGAGGAATTTTATTCAAGGCGACAATAAGGTCAGAGGATTATTGGAAGTGTTGCAGTCTCGCGCCTCAGGTGGTATGCAACTCGAGTTTCTGGAAACACGAGTCTATAAGCAGGGCTGGCAAGGATCTGTTACTAAGACAGAGCCTGATAACCTGACTTTGTCGGGTTTTATGGCCGAGGCGCAGGCCATGTTTACGTTTTGATCTCGGCTGATATCCGGGCTCGGATGGTTGCTCCGATTATTGAGAAATCGCATGGGTTTAAGAGGGATGTACCACAGCGGCCGGAGCTTCTTAATAATAAATGTTGTAAGAATAAAGATTGCAATTGAGCACTGCGTCTGTAGTCTGAGTCTTTCAAAGTCATATGGAAATCGACTGGCTGATTTTGGTGCCTGCGATTTCACATCCCAGAGGACGGCTTATCATTGGTGAGACGCTAAGCATCACCCACTTCGCGCGTCTCGTAGATTGAAGGGCGCATCGCAAGCCAATGACTCACTTTGTTCAGGTGGCGTATATATAAGCATAAATCCTGTTCCAACGCTTCTATCCTCTTTGACTATCCACGTTTTTATCTGCGTCAAGCACAACACAGGTCAAGCCCATCATGACGTCTCTCAAAACAAAGTTCCAGTCGCGATCCTGGCAAAAGGATCAATTCACAATCTCAACAGATCCCAACCTATTCCCCATATCTCAACTCGCCGATATCTTCAATTCGAGCGAGTTCTACTGGGCCAGCGCACTATCCCCAGAAGCATTTAAAGAAGTACTCCACAATTCCCTTTCCTTCGGCGTATACGACTCGGCTCAATCACCCGGCCCAAAGTCACCAGGCAAACTGATCGGCATTGCTCGACTAGTGACCGACTTCGTCACCTTCGCGTATCTCACAGACGTCTGGGTTGATCCAACATACCAAGGAAAAGGCTTGGGGAGCTGGCTCATTCGCAGTATTCAACAGGTGCTGGACGAGATGCCTGATCTGCGACGGGCGGTGTTGTTCACGGGAAATTGGGAAAGGTCTGTGCCGTTTTATGAGAAGCTTTTGGGTATGAGCGTGGTTGAATCGAAGAGAGGCGAAGGACTTGCTCTTATGGAGAGTAAAGGCAGAGGTCATCCGATGTACGGAAAGCCAGGCTTAGGCTATGACTGAATGTGAGTCTTTGTTGCTGTGAGCCATATCATAAGTTAATACTTATCTCAGAGGCTTCTCTGAACTTTGAAATTCCGTTTGGCAAACTGTTGGGCTGTTATTGAAAAGAGTCATAGGTATTAGAGTAATTAGTCTCTTGTTAAACCTGGCTTAGCAACCACAAAAGCCATTGACTTATTAGTACTGAGATTAATGGTTTGCACTCTGTGGGAGCTACTTCTCTATAAATGTAATTCACGACCAAAGGCTTCTAGTAAAGGACCCTATGTATTTCAAGTTGTATGCCTCTATTAGTCACTATCGAGGCGGCCGAAAAGTGATTAGAAAACTTCTCGGCACCGAACGTAACCCCAATCCAAGATCAAATTCACATATTCTCCTAATCATACCTTACCTGCGAATAGCCCGCCACTCCTCTACGTAGCACCATTCTCAAAGACTCTGAAACCATGTAACACGGCTGTTAACCCGAGCCTCCAACTCTTGTATCACCCTCCCATCTTCAGTCGCTTTGCTCGGAGACCTTGCACTTGACTTCAGTCCCGGATTCACTTCCAGATAAGTGTAGACCACGCGGCATTGTCGCATAAATAGGTTAGAACAGAGCTGTACCACCATTGCCAATCTGAGATCAGTAAGTCCTGGCGTTGTATTTCCTTGTACAGCATGACGTTGGGCATCAGCGACGTCCTGCAAGGCACCTAGTACGGCACCGAAGCTGTCGAGCAACAGCATATGACATACAGTCACTAGATGGTGCGCCACGTTGTTGCCGCACATAGTTTTATTGGTTCGGCTTCCGAGTTCCTCTTGAAGTGACTCTGTCGTCTTTGTGAGTTCAGATGAGCATGATATCAACTCAACGAGAACCTCCTCATTAACTGACTCGTTTTTAGCAGTTGAAAGGGAACGGAGGACTCTACACTCATCGTTAATGTCATCAGAAGGGTTGAAAAGCCATGCCGTGACAAGCTTGAGGACAGCGTCGTTGAGCAGAAACGCGGGCATGTGCTAGTCAATATCTCCCCGCTTGTGAGATAGCGCCCAGTTGTTCAAGACTTCCTGGCTCTTGTCGGAGAGGGCTTGTATTCTCGGCGTGAGATGACCAAGGGTAACCATGGCGTTATTAAAACTGCAAAGTGGCAGTTGTCTAACTAATTA
>JABSSZ010001734.1:0-23101 GCA_013755755.1 Fusarium sp. NRRL 25184
CCCTTTTGCTAACATCCTCAATTGGTCTAGTTTCATTTTCTCATGACCCGTGAGGCGCTGAAAACTCCAAGCGCACATATCGCAAAAAGCAAACTGATAAATCTGTGGGGACAAAATACAATTCGTTAATGGCAACTTGAACAACACCATGTGATCTCACCTGAGGACAAATTTGCTATGCGGAGAGAAGAAAAAGATAGGCGGGTGACCACAGAAAATTCTCCAGATTCTCCGCAGTCAAGCCAGAAACATGTGATTCTATTTTTCTGGGGAATTGAACACGTCAAAGCTTTTCGAAAGAGGGGAGATATTGAGATTTGGTTTTCATCTAAACGCCATTGACGCTTAGAAAAGCATGTGTTGAATACGAGTGAGTCGGAGCTCAGGCACACAGAGTCAATGGCTTTTGCTTACATGCGGGGTGCCTGGGCTGTGTGAGAGTGTCTCTGTCATTGTTGACGATGCTATGGACTTCCCCGGAAAATCACGAGCGGGAGAGGCGTCGTTGTCTCTTGTTCCCTTTGCCTCTGCCTGTGAAAAGTCTCTGATTTGGCTTCCCCACACGCACGTAGGTGCAGCAATTGACTGGCTATCATTGCATCTCTGGCATAGATAGATTGTCAGAAATGACTGATTTCAAACACGTTTCCTCATCCAGCCTCCTTTTGCGCAAATGCCTTTGAAACAACCCATTCTCATTCACGGAGTATGAGTCCGTCCTCCTCTCATTTGGTCCGCGACGTGGCTCCGGCTGCGGCTCCGCAGGCGTCCTCCACAATTTGGCCGTGAGCAGAGTGAATCAAAAAGACGCGTTTCAAAAATTCAAATGGCCTAGACTAGACATATGTGTCTAGAACCGAAAACACATACATCGTGCTGGCGTAGAGCTGATGGTAGAATGCAGTAGTTTGAATGATACGAGATGCACGTTGGGTTGCTTCAATCATATGTCAATCACGTCTCACGTCTTTAGCTGTCTACCATCTTCGATTACATAAAGAACTATCATCATTCACATGCATTCAGAGTTAAAAACTCAAAATAGGTAATTATGGGTTGCCTAATGCTACTGTACATTTCCCAACCGTGGCTTGTCGCTGCAACCCATACCCTTAACTCCCAATCTCAGGTAACAGGAACGCAAAAAGAAAAGCAGCCAGAAGGATCCGTCTGCCCAGGTATATTCCAAGGAATAGAACCCCCGAAGTCTAGTATTTTGGCCGAGGGCGGACATACAAGGGAGTAGTTTGGACTTTAGAGGAGATTGGACTTGCGCGTGTTGTTCTTAGCGTCCGGATGTCCCCCTTCAGCTTACACCTACCTATTGATGAGAGGTTGGGATCGATATTCTGAATACCGATGCCGGACACCCTTTCAATTCAGGTCGAATTGAGATGAGAATAACTAATGCGATAACCCATGTAAGAAAAAAACTCAATGGCGTGTTCCAGGTGCCGATGGCTTGGCAGCCCTGGGGATGGTGTTGAACTTGCCAAGCCAGTCGTTTTATGTCAATGGTCATCTTGTAAAACTTGTTACTCTGACTTGACCTCGTGTTGTTGACCTTAGAGAGTGTTGTTTACTACTGCGATGTGTTAGCTTGCATATGATATCCCCAACAAAGACAGCACCGCCCTATGCTAGCTACCTCATGCTAAAGAAAAGACTAGAAGCAACAGGTATTATCCGACAGCACCTATGACTGACCGCTCGATCAGACTACGGGTATTATCGTAATGTCCCATGTTTCTTTTTTGTCTAGCGACTCATGCCATTTATTACCGACAGTTTGGTTGGCTTGCCAGTGATTTCCATGAGATGCAGACAGAGCATTCTCGAAGAGTTGACAAGACCGAATGATGAAAATTGTCTCAAAGACTCATGCTTTGATCTCCTCTCCTCTCGCAAAAACCAAAAGCCAATTGATCAAGTCACGAGCTCTACAAAGCCTGCAGCGCTGGCTTGCTTGGTTGGGTCTGCCACACTCAAATGGCCCTTCAAGGCCTGGGGCTTCTCCTCCCCGAGCCAATGGAATTTCTGCCTGCCAGCATTAAACGGCCGCTGTTGTTTGCCTGCAACCCTCAGCTCTGAAGGTGCTGTTTAGGCCTGGCTCAGAGTTGAAAACACCTGGAATTGATGACGTCCATCATGGGTCATGTCTCTGGTAATCCTTGAAGCATCCAGGAACCTTGGAACCCTTCTGACAACTCAATGCAATACGACATTCCATCACAACACCACACAAATTGCGTCTGGATGATCGATTCACTCACTCAATTGGGTCAAGTCATTATTTGTTTGTTCAACGTGAAAACTTTTAATCATGTTTTTGCGGAAACCTCTTTCTCATAGACAATTCGCCCTTTTTGCGAGTTTTTTTGCTGAGTGACTCGTTTAATCTTTTGCTTTTCCTTCTCTCTCGCTCATACATCCCTTTTCGCTTTCACTTTCGCTTGTCATCATCCACTGCTTTTGACTTTTGTTTTCGCCTTTTACGCTTGCTCGAGTAAAACCAATGACCGTATTTCGTGACCCATGCTCCTCCGCCTTAACTCAGGTTCCCTCCACCTCAAACTTTCATAGCGAAATCATATCCTCAGGTTGCCCTAGAAATCTTCCACATGTGAGCTACAAGTACACGTGCCCCGAGCCAGGAAATGACGAAACAAGAGCCTACCGCGGCCTTGAAAAAACACGATTTCATGGTATCATAATGTTAAGAGTCCCCGCCATGAGTGATAAAAAGATAAAGTACTTTGAGTTCCGTTTCGCTAAACGACTTGTAAAACAAACGCTGCAAAGTGCAGCTAAAAATAAAAACGCTCAATGCTGATGTGGTGTGATGCCTTTCGTGCGCCGTCCAATGCACAATCGTAGTGGGTATAGTTGTGTCGGTATGGTATAGTATGGTATGGGTATCATTTACCACCCCTTGGAGTGGTATCCGTCGCTGGCCTCCTTGGAAAAGTATTGATTCCAGCTGCTCGCGTTCACATCCTCACTCTTCTTCATGCAAGGCCTCTCGGGGTACTGCTTCAGGTTGGCCACATCGTGTGATGTATGTCGTCGCTTGAGGACGGCATTGGCTGTCGAGGACTTCTGTTGTCGCTCCCAGAGGAGGTGACGTCGAAGAGACTCAGTCAACTCAGTCGCCAACATATTGCGACGAGTAGTGCGAGGTGACAGCGCAGCTTGGGGTTGGATGTGGTTGGGGCCGGTCATGATGGGCTGAGCACTCGACCTAGGGACCTCATGGATAGGCTTGAGACCAGGTCCACGCATGCCCTTCATCATCAGGGGAGCCTCGTCAGAGTCATTAGGCGAGGCACCCAGTGATGGGCCGTGGGCCATACGAGATCGTGGAATGGCAGAAGTTGATTGGGAAGCGTGGTTACCAAGAGTGCGTGCGCGATCGTTCTGGGCAAGCATGAGGGTAATGAGCGATCGTCGTGAGGTCAAGTTAGGTTTGGAATCCACTCGCTGGAAGAACTTGTCGTCCATGCTGGATTTGCCGCTCTCTTCCATCGAGTCCTCCCAGTCCGAAGAGTCGTCATCGTCATCGATGGCGCTCTCGTCGATGTAGTCGTCGGTATCTGAGTCGACAGCTGCCTCGTCATCAATTGTTCGTGTCATGACATTGTTGCTGAACGAGGCCTGCTTCTTGCGTGCAGAGAGAAGCGAACCAGGTCGTGATGAAGCCATGGCGCTCTTGAGTGAGCCGTCCTCTTCAGAGGAGCCTCCGATCTGGAACACGGGCTTCTTAATGATGGGAATGATGGGCTTGCTGTTGCTGAGGCTCTGGTCCTGTTCACTAGACGAACAAGAGCCACCAAGCGCAAAGCGAGCGGGCTTCTTGGATTGCACCACCTTGGCAGCAGGCGACGACTCGGGCTCAGGGATTGCGTCTGATGATTGAGCAGCACCGGAGATGGTTCGAGGGGTAGGAATCTGGGAAGGTGAGAAGCCACGCACAACAGTGGTGCGGGGGAGGCTTTGCGGTGAAGGTTGTGGCGAACCCTCTGAAGCTGTGATAGACTTTGCAGGCGATTGAGACTCGGTTGTAGTAGAACCAGATCGCTCGAAAGCAGGAGGAACTGGAAGGGACTCCTTGGGGACGGGAGCAACATGAGGAGGGGCCGACAGAGGACCCTTGTCCTTAACAATAGAGACAATCATCTTCTCGAAATCGTCGGAGCTGATGTGGCGTTCGCGCTTGCTTCGGTTGCTGGCGCAAGAATCTTGACGTCGTACACGAGGGCGGGCGATCTCAAGTGGTGCTGATAATGAACTAAAGTCGACGGCCTCTTCGTCTACGAGAGACTCAACACTACCGGACAGTTGAGGAAGATCGGGTATCCTTGACTCGGAAGGAATGTTTTGGGGAAGCGTTTGTGTAGAGGGTGCTGTCTTTTCTTCGTTATCGACGACAAAGGTCTCTCTTTGCCACAGTCGCCAGCTAAGGTTCTCTAATCTTCGTCCTTGTTCAACGGAGTCTGCGCACCGAGAGAAGACTGACTGGTCAGTACATAAGCAGGCGGCACAAACAAGAGACGACTTACCAGTCCACATGCTATAGAGATTGGCGGGATTGCCAGTATCGACCTTGTGGATGACGTTCGCATCCACTGTCAAAACGTGAGTGTCTAAACGATAGGGCATAATGTGTCTTGGACCTGTCGATGGATCGACTGGGGAGAGTTACGAGTGTAGGTGCGAATAAGTCGGTTGAAGTTGTGAGTGCAATCGAAGTAGTCGACAAGTTCTGTATAGGTCGTCGGCGAAGTGAATCGAATTAGAGCCGACAATGCGCCAGAGCGTAGTAAAGAGGTTGAGTTTCGAGGTGGAGAAACGTTAGTCGCGGGCGGTCAAGTCGAGGGAGTTGAAGGTCAATGTAAGCGAATTTGGCGTGTCAGTGTGATGTCGAGGTGGATGCAGCGTTTCATGGGGATCCTCGAGCAGACATATACTGTATGTGTAAAGGCGATTCCTGGTGCAAGGTCGTCCTCTCAAAATCCTCTGCAATGGATGTTGGGCGTTGGTATTGCTTGGTGTAAGTGTATGTGTATGTGGAGGAGGACGAACAAAGTCCGGGGGGATCAAACGTAGTTATTCTTGTTTGGTCTGTGGGAAGAAAGACGGATTGGGGGAAGGGAGTCGCGGTGTGCGCTATGTAAATGGAGTCTAAGGTACGTTAGCACAAGCACGAGTACACGCCAGGCCCAGGGTGTGTCGGACCGCAGGGGCGTGGGGCCTAGAGGGGGTGCGAGTCACTGAACTCTGGCCGGGGTGGCTCAGGTACGTACTTGGAGGAGAAATGGAGGGGGCATTAGAAATAGCGGGTACCACCCCAAGTAGCGCGAGCCCAAGTCTCCCAGTACAAGACGGAGGTACCGCGGCGCAGGAGAATTTTCGCTACCAATGGACGCTGAAGTGAGTTACGGTTCACTCAGGATGAGTCCAGTGATTGATTGATTCCTGTGGGGTGGCATCTCAACCTTACACTTACAGAGGCGTGACCAGACGGATTCAGTTGAGAATGGGGGTTAAAGTGGCGGCACAGCACAGCATAGTACAGCAGAGCACAGTACAGCAAACGCATGACAACGAAGACCAAAGAGCTAGGTATTTATTGCTCGTCTGTATCTTTGACTGACTCTCTTCCCTCCCTGAACAAAGGGATCCTCTCGAATCAAGAACCTGCCCAATGTCATGGCCACACCAGGGCACAGGATGATAGAGGTGGAGGTGGGAAGGCCTGGAGGCTGTTCGACTTCGGCGACACAGCAGACAAGGACAGGGCTTCTGTCAGGGGGAGGAACACGGGTGGAGGCGGCAGAGAGGGGGAGGCAAATTCTTCCTGGTGACCAGTTTCCACGGGTCTTTACCTGAAGAGGCACTTATTGTGTTCAAGCAGCGGGTCTTTATGATACCCAACGGAGTTTAGACTCAAAGATACTGAACCAATCCTCTTTGGGTTATATCTGGATTACTCGAACAAGTAAGTGGCCCACCTGAGACAGTTACGGAGCGAGCACAGACGAACACGGTCTCGGGAGTGCAAACGGTTCTATCTCTCGGTGTTCCCTAACGGCCTAACTCTTCCAAATGGGGCCGCGGCCTCCTGTAACGGAGAGCAGATCCTGCTGTCCGTTTGGCGTTCTGGAACGTTGACAGCTTGTCATGTGTCCTGTCCATCTCCCTTGAACGGCTCCGTTGTGAATTGAGACCGAATCGGGCATCCGAGTCCAGAACTGAGGACGACCCTGACGTTTGCCTCGCCAGGTCCAATTCCCCCCACTGTCATTCTCTTGGGACCTTCTGTCTCCCGCGGATGAAGCACCCTGTAGCCCGCTCCTCATCAGGGACCTGTCTGAGGCCCCATCACAAGTCACGTTGGTGATCCAAGCCTCGCTTTGTGTTGTTCAGGCCCGGATTAACCGCGGTCTTAACATTCACCAAGGCATTTGATCCTGAGAATAGTGAGACTCGGTAAGGACGAACGGCTCTCTTGGAAGCCATTAGCTCGATAGCTTCAAGGCACATGATAGACCCTGAGAGAATTTTCGCCGAGCATTGTGTTGAAGACCCTGACCGGTCATGTCAATGGTGTTTTTGGCATTGAGCTTCAATTCCAATCCCAACCCGGTATCATCAACAGACGCCCGTGTTAAAGCGTCAATTGGTCCGCTTGCAACCCAAGCTTCCACTTCAACGGTGAATTGACGTGATTCTGGGCGATCTGGGATTGGAAATGAGAATCCTGCTAGTGATTCTCGCCCTGTAGAAGCCCCAGAGGATCGTGGGGATTCATTGACTTGACCCGTTCTCAATGGCATAACCAATATCCGGTGACCCCGTGATAACAACGAGCCCCCAGATTGTCATCCGCACGCTGCACCTCGCCTCCGCAAGCGGCCACGGGCCTTTGAGTGATCTCGCCTGGAATAAGGGAAAGGCTATACGCGGTGAAAGTACAGGCGGGTAACGACTGATGACTGATGACCGTGTCCTTGCGCCTGACCACGGAGCTCATTCCGACGGGACGAAGCCGAGTCGAGTCACTCTGGAGGTGAGGTTTTTGAGCCATAACCTGCAACTATCCCTCTGCCCATAGTCAGTTGGGCAGGACTTGCCTCCCGTCCGTTCTGCTGTGTTGATGCGCCCGACATCATGGGATAGGCGTGACCACGGACATATGCCGAGCAGATCAGACGAGAAACTTGCTACCGGCTCATAAATGAATATCCCGAGGCTTCAGTGACGATACCTGGGGTAGGTCACCTGCCTTGATGTTCCAGGATCCTCGGCACCACTCGTCGTCGAGAGGCTTAACAGTTACAGTCGGCAGTCAAGGCAGCTTCAAGGGAGGCAGACTTGAATTGAGCCTTGTCAACCTGGGTTGCGATGAGCTGAGGCCCTGCTGAGGCCTCTGTCGTCATGTTCAGGGGCGCTTCTTCAGGGTCCTGGCGACTCAGCGCTTGGCGCTCTAGGTCAGCAGACGCGCTGCCGTCGCATCAGGCCAACCATCCATCCCAACCGCTGTGAGGTGACGCTTGCCAGCGCATAAAACAGCATCTGCAGCCATATGACTCTCATGAAGGGCTTTCTATTTTCACATTTCGGCCTCTCGTTTCCTTGTTTGCACCGGCGGGCTGTAAACACAGGGCTTCAGTGGTGGACGCCTCAGTAATCCTCGCAGCGATCATCACAGCCTGTCTTGGTTTCCAAGATGACAGTCAAGTTTTCTCAATGACTGGTCAGATTTCAAAGCGCCGGCAGGCTGGTGACCCTGGAGTTCGCATCTTTGCCTGCCTCAGATATGTTATTGGAAGGCATCTATTCCTACCAAAGCAATTATGCGTCCTAGGCCCCTTGTAGTCATAAAACTCGGACTCATGCTCTCGTCAACGCTATTGACCATTGGATTGCATTCTTCACATGATGGTCCAGGGTATTCAAGATGGCAAAATGGTGCTGTCCTGGCTTTGGCTCTTCTACGCCGTCCTTTGGTAACACGTTTGTGAGTTATCTCATTTCCAAGTATCTATCCCTTTTATTGGAGATAGATATTGATTTCAATTTGAGGCGTCTTCTGAGGCCAGCGATTTTGAGGATGACATGGGCATGTAGTGACTGATGGCGTGTTTGAAATTGCATACGATGTGAGGTGAGCAGCCATGTAAGAGCCCCTGACAATTGATAAATCAGGACATCTCGATCGCCTTTCGGTTCTTCGATCTTGCAGTTCAGCCTGCCTTAATGCCTTAAACAATCACCTGTCCTGCGTTGAAGATCTGGCTGCCGTCATTCAACGCGCTTCAGCCCCACGAACAGTGCACTACATACCAATTAGCTAGAGCTAAAGTAGCAGATCGCAGTAGACCAGGATGGAGATCATGTCAAAAATTTGACGCCGGTAGTTGTCTGTGAAGTGACATTTGAATAGATAAGTAGATATTGGAGAAATGCGTTGGATACCAACCCATCTATTCAACATCCAGCTGGCATTCATGATTAAAATCATGCAAAATCTCCTCTTGTCCGGCCCGTCGGTAGACAAAAAAGAATGAATGCGGCTTTATGACGTCTCATGGAAGCGCCCCGTCCCACTGCCAATGCTGTTTCTGTACCATTGCGTCGCCCAATGCCACCGGAACGTGGATCAGATAGCATGAATGCCTCAAATGCGGTATTATTCCAACAGCTTCGATTCGATTGTGCGTGCGATAAAAAAAAAAGAAGAGGGGCTTGAGGGGATTATCGCAGCTGGCAATTGGCAACCAGACAAGCAAGCAAGCATAAAACACCGAGACTAGAGGGACAAGAGGCTCCAAAGTGAGGTGAGTGCTAATAATTCACCTTACGAATCGTAACATCATAACCCACCTGAGCCAGCTAAAAACTCACCTTGGGTCAAGACTGGCACCTAAAAAAACCAAAATCTGCCCCCCGCGCGGGCCGATAAGCGATAAGAGCTCCTTCTTCACAGTTCACACATCATACCCTCCACTTCGCTTCCCTGTGCTGCCCCTCGCTACTGTACAGTAGGTAGGTACTTATCCTGACCTCCAGCTGCGTCACCGACCGACTGCTGCCCGGACCATGAAGCTGGCGCCATAATAATTTCCCCCCTTCTCTTGACAAGAAACCTGGTGAGACCATATTCTATCAATATCATCCGTTGAAGCCGGCGCTTCTATTCTCTTCTCCTTATTTTCCTGTAAGTATCGTGCTCTCCCCAATTGTTGTGTTGTGCCTTTGTTTCTCATCATATACGCTTTTAGAGCTACACTATCTGCCCCGCCGCGTTTTTTCCTTCTCCGGACGGCTACGCAATATCTTAAACTTACTTCAACTCGGTTCTGGCAAACCTTGAATCGAATCATCACCCAGAAGCGTTCTTCCTGTCTTTTCGAATTTACCAAAATGGCCCCCAAGAAGAAGATCGCCGTCATGACCTCGGGAGGTGACTCCCCAGGCATGAACGCTGCTGTCCGAGCTGTTGTGCGCATGTCCCTTCACATGGGTTGCGACGCCTACTGCGTCTACGAGGGATATGAGGGTTTGGTGCAGGGAGGCGACTTCATCCGACAGATGCAGTGGAACGATGTCAGAGGCTACCTCTCTGAGGGTGGTACACTTATTGGTACTGCTCGATGCATGGCTTTCTACGAGCGTCCTGGTCGGTTAACGGCCGCCAAGAACATGGTTCTTTCTGGCATTGATGCTCTGATCATCTGCGGTGGTGATGGCTCTCTGACTGGTGCTGACAAGTTCCGAGCTGAGTGGCCTTCTTTGCTGGAAGAGCTCGTTTCCAATGGCGAGCTATCTACAGAACAAATAGCATCTTATAAGCATCTCAACATTGTCGGTCTCGTCGGCTCTATCGACAATGATCTCACAGGAACCGATGCGACCATTGGCTGCTACTCAGCACTCGCCCGTATTTGCGAGATGGTCGATTACGTCGAAGCGACTGCCTCTTCACACTCGCGCGCTTTCGTCGTCGAAGTCATGGGCCGACATTGTGGTTGGCTGGCCCTCATGGCCGGTGTCGCAACTGGCGCAGACTTTGTCTTTATTCCTGAAAGACCTCGTGAGCATGATTGGCAGGAAGATATGAAGGTCGTTGTGAGAAGGGTAGGTTTAAGCGCAGACAATGGCTCCCAATCACAGGCACTAACGACTTACAGCATCGAGACCTTGGAAAGCGCAAGACCATTGTCATTGTCGCCGAAGGTGCCCGCGACAAGGATGGCAACAAGATCGGCGCCGAAGAAATCAAGAACATCCTAGCCGACAAGAGCGAAGGCGGTCTTGCTCTCGATACACGTATTACCACCCTCGGTCACGTACAACGAGGCGGTACTGCCGTCGCCTACGACCGAATGTTGGCTACCCTGCAGGGTGTCGAAGCTGTCAAGGCTGTCCTCGAAGCTACACCAGAGACCGAGACTCCTTTCATCGCTATTAACGAGAACAAGATTGTTCGCAAACCTCTAATGAAAGCTGTTGCCGAGACCAAAGAGCTCGCCAAGGCTGTTGATGCCAAAGACTTCGAGAAGGCCATGTCTCTTCGTGACGCTGAGTTCGCCGACCAATGGGGCTCGTATATGTTGACCACAAACGTCATGGTTGACGATTCTAAGCTGCCTGAGAAGGACGTAAGTTTGATCCAAATCCGAATTATTGTTCCCTTTCTGACAATTGACTGCTTAGCGCATGCGAATTGGCTTCATCAATGTTGGTGCCCCTGCTGGTGGCATGAACGCTGCAGTACGTGCTGCTGTTGCGTACTGTCTTTCCAAGGGCCACGAGCCTCTGGCCATTCACAACGGTTTCGCTGGATTCGCACGACACCACGATGACAAGCCTATCGGCGCTGTCCGCCCATTCGACTGGCTCGAGGTTGACAGTTGGGCAAGCAAGGGCGGTTCCGAGATTGGTACAAACCGAGAACTTCCTGGCGAGTCTGGTATGGAGTTGATCGCCAACCTGATCGAGGAGCACCACTTTGATGCTCTATTCCTTGTTGGTGGTTTCGAGGCCTTCCACTCCGTTTCTCAAATGCGCAAGGCCAGGAAGGACTACCCTTCTCTGTGCATCCCCATGGTTATTCTCCCCGCCACCATCTCCAACAACGTTCCCGGAACCGAGTATTCTCTGGGCTCAGATACCTGCTTGAACGAGCTTGTCAACTACTGTGACAAAATCAAGCAATCAGCTTCCGCTACCCGTCGTCGTGTCTTCGTTATCGAGACTCAGGGTGGTCGCTCAGGCTACATTGCTACCCTGGCTGGCCTGGATGTTGGTGCCTCCGCTGTCTACATCCCCGAGGAAGGTATCTCTCTTGAGATGCTCAACTCCGATGTTAACCATCTCAAGGAGGTTTTCAAGAAGGACAAGGGCCAATCCCGTGCTGGACGTCTGATTCTAGTAAACGAGAAGGCTAGCAAGGTCTACAATGCTAAGCTCATTGCGGACATCATCCGCGAAGAGGCTCACGACCGGTTCGAGAGCCGAGAGAGTATTCCTGGTCACGTCCAGCAGGGTGGTGTTCCTTCTGCTATGGATCGTTGCCGAGCTGTTCGTCTGGCTATCAAGTGCATCCAGCATCTTGAGGGCTTTGGACGTAATGCCCATAACCACGTCAAGAAGGACCCCAAGAGTGCCTCTGTCATTGGCATCCAGGGCTCCGAGGTTATGTTCAACGCGATGGAGGAGCTAGAGGAGCACGGCACAGATTGGCCCAACCGAAGACCTGCGACTGCCCACTGGTTGGGCCTGTCAGAGGTAGTAGACATGTTGGCGGGCCGTCCTGACTACCCTAAGCCAGAGAAGAGCTTGACAGGGTTGATCGCAAAGGACACAAAACGTGGTCTGTAGGGGGGCGTCATCTTTTGGCTATAAGGACATTTTCAGATTGACGTTTCTTCACTTTCCCCTCACCTTTATTCTTAATGTTAGCTCAGTATGAATGAAATCAGTTTTAGGCGTTCAAGCAATTATCTTTGGCATGTTGGTCTTGAACGACGATCTTATTTATATGTTCTTTTTGTAGTACTTTCTTGGATAAGTAGCAGAAATAGCCCATGTAAGGAATACTGAATAGGGATTTACGACAAATACCAAGTCTTCATGTGTCTGTAGAAGCGTCATTGCCGGGCTCGATCTCACCATCAACGGAATGATAAGGCCCTGTGTCTCAGTCAAATTTACAAACCCCCTAAGCACATCCAAAATAGATGAAGTCGAGAAGAAGTAGTCAGTAAATTCGTATTCAAGCGGTCGGCAAAATACCAGTGCTTGAGTAAGATGCTGCCGATTGAGATACTGCACAATGAGTTGCTCTTAATGCTTCTGGACGACATTTGAAATACAAGATCCCAGCTACATCTGACTTACTGTGCGAATGAGTCCTTATCCTTTATATGGTTCTCTTCTATCGTTGGCAAGGATTATGAAAAGGACTTGAATGGAATGTGGCTCGTCCACCCATATATTTACCAAGCCAGAATTTGTTAATAATGTCCAGGAAACTCCCAGCAGCATCACCATTCCTCCTATAACAAATATCAGAATCTCATCATGTTGGTCCTCGTGGTATTTACCTGGGATAATATATATAGTTAAATGCCAATGTTCATGGTTTATCTACACCTGGTTCAGGGTAAGCTCTGGGGACATTGTGCACAAGATGTTGTCTATCTCTTGATATTTGCACTTCTAGAGGATTACATCTCGAGACTTATTACTAACCTAGACTTCGATAGATAACGTCCAGGTAGCACTGTCTTGGATAATGTTTGGTTGTTTTGGATAGGCCATGTTCTTTTAATTACAGCCCGATAGCACAAGTAGGTGTTATATTTGCTAGATCCTATAGGCGGTTTGCCCTGCTGGCATCTCGAATAGGTTATGGCCAATAGATTGAGATGACAATATTGAACTAAGTAAACAAAAACGAAAGTTGTAAAAAGAAATCTCAGATCTGTCAAAGACGTCTGAGAATCAAAAATACGAATTGGAAGGCGTTGGGATTGCTCCCGCCAGGGCTTGAACCTGAGACCTTCGCATTACCGGATACTCGGAATGAAGTATTAGTACGACGCTCTAACCAACTGAGCTACGGAAGCCGTCCAATTCGATGGCTTTGAACTCTGTAGCTGAGTTTATGTTCCTGAGCTCCAGAGACGTATTTAGTGACGAAGTAGCTGTCACCCAATGCTTGGCATAAAGCTTGATGAATTATCCCGTTGGAAGAATTTGAAGAGAGTAGATCAGATCCATCAATGGCCTCCAATATTTCATTTCCTCGATTTCAAGTTTCAAGAGAACAATCTAGACGAATCCAACTCAACCGTACCCAGTCATGAACCCTGCCTGGCACGCAAACTTGGCTGGTCTGTGCAGCAGCATGTCACATGTGACAGACAGCCATAGAACCATGGAAGGACGGCAGATGCTCAACATTGATGCCTCAGCGACTCCAAAAGCCTTCGACTAGGAACTGACAGCTGAGGATGGCGGCTTATAGGGTTCAAGCTCGACGCCTCGTTGGGCTCTCGGTGTGACTTTGGAAGTTTGGTACGATGTTTTCCAAGGATCTTCAGTAATTCTCAGAGACCCCAGTCCTAGTCCATGACGGGACCACTCGTTTTGAGATTCAATGCCCAACTGAGCGGAACAACGACTTGGACCTCCATCGCCGATCACAAGGGCAATGATTTGCATGCAACTCTATGTGACAGAGATAGGTTTGCAGTGTTCGCACGCATTGCTCAGCACAATTGTTATCTCTTGGGCCAGAATCAACATCTGTACCTTCTTTGTCGACCTCGCCGAGTTGCATCTTGAGCCTTGACGTTATTCGTTGATATGGACTCGTGGCGCCGCAGGGGGGCAGTCTGAGAGCCCTGTTCTGGCTCCCATCTCGCAATGCACTGGGGCCAAGGACCAGAAGATGCCGGGGTGAGCTGCTGCACTATTGCGTCAGTAGATCTCCACACCACAGCCAGCTTTGGATGTCAAACAAACGAGCTTTTGTTCTCGTCAAAGAAAGGGCAGAGCAAACACGGATCGATAGATACAAAATTAGGCCCAACGAATGCCCAGAATCGTACAAGGCAACGGCGATGAAGTCTATAACGGGAAAAGGGGACTATGATTGATGGGGCCTTGGGCAGAGACAATTTCTGAGTAGAGTTTGTCAGGCTGGTAGGTCTCATGTCCTTCCTGGCTGCGCTTGACCCTCCATCTGAATGCTTCGCGTGGGAGGAGGGCCCGTCTCATTGGGCCGCCATGGTAGACTCATCGTGTTTGGGGTCGTAAGGCAGGCAGACTGACTTGCCTCCGGTACTTGATGGATCATTGGATGGGTATGGGTTTAGGTACTGTCAGTCTATTGTGGTCATTCGTTGATGCCCATACCAGGCAAGATTCCTCTGAAGTTGTCGAGTTTACGATCAACGTTTGGATAGAGGTTCGATCAGACTTGTTACATACTATTCGACGAAAGTGCAACAGGCGAAAAGATCATCGTTTATGTTTAGTTCTCCCGTTGCGGACCGCTGCCACCATCATCAATCTTGTACCTAACCTTGGAGCAACAGTCCCCGCTTTGCCCACTACAACAGCTTACCAGGTCTTCCCATCTCGACATTGCTGAAGCAGCCCAGCCCAGCACCAGCACTGCCCATGCCCAGCCCCTCCATTAACTAGAGTAAGGTAAGTCAAGGTCACGGCTGACACCCTATTGTTGGCGGGGGGTTCCCTCTCATTATTGCTGTCGGATGACGACGTTCTGCTTTGCTGCTCGTCTGGGGCCTGATTCTTGCGGCGCTTTGCGGCTTGCGCGCCATTAAACCCACCTGACACTCATAAACTCTTTTTCTCCTTTCTCTTCCATTTCTCTTGGCTATTGCTTTTCTCCTCCTCTCTTATCACCTCAAAAACATCGCATTCTTTTGGGTTTGTAGCTTGCAGCTTTGCTTCTCGCGTGGCTCTTAACAAGACCTCACAAAGTCTGAGGCTCGTCGCTGGAACCCCCACCTTGGTTAAAGTGTGACGACATACCCTTTTGCAACTCTTTGTCGCAACCCAACAGCCTCTTGAATTGAGTTGGCGCCCCCAAAAGTGCACCAAAATCAGCATCGGTAAATACACATCCACAGAAAACAGCACTTTATTACACCAAAATGTCCCGTGTAAGGGCTACTGAGTTCGAGGAGAGGGATTACTACCCTGCTCCTCGACGTTCAGCTCCCGAGGGGCTTGATGAAGTCGACTATCGTCGTCGCACCGTTACCATCAGCCCTCCCCCGCGAGAGGAATCTCGTACACCCGCCTTTTTGCGAGAAGAGACTCGCCGAACAGAAGCTGGTCCCATGGTCTTGCGCCAGCGTCAAGTAGAGACCATCGACCGACACCGACCCAGAAGTCCCAGCCCAGTTCGTGTCCGAGAGGAACGCATCATTCGAAGACCCCGCAGCATTTCACCCAGCAGCCATCACTCGCACGACCACGAGCATGAGCGTTCTCGCACCAGAGTTTACGAGCGAGAGCGAGTCAGAGAGCCCTCTCAACCACCTCCCAGGCGAGCTCCTTCGCCCGCCCGTGTTGTCAGATACGTTGAGCGACCAAAGTCGCCTTCTCCTCCGCCCGCCCCTCCAGTTGAGGAGCGAGAGCGCATTCGCACTCGCATCATTGAGCGCGAGAGGGCTCCTTCGCCCCCTCCGGTTCCCAAGCCTTCTCCTCCACCTCCCCCGCCTCAGACTATCCGCGGACCAATAATCGAGCGAGAGGTTATCACCCACTACCGGGATATCGACCACGGTAAGCAAACTGAAGTTCCTACCAAACGATTCAAAACGCTAACGGTTGCAGGCATGATCAAAGCTAGACCTCCTACTCCTCCTCCCCAGCCAAAGCCTCAGCCTCGTGCTCCTTCCCGAGTCCGAGAGCGTGAGACAGATATCGATATTTCTTTGTCAAAGAACAGAACCGAAGTAGATGTCACTCGCACATCGCGCACTCGTTCTCAAAGCCAAGAACGACGATCCGACTACCGCGATGACGAACTCGTGGTTCGACGCGAGTCCGAAACAACCAGGCGTCGAGCCCATTCAGCTGCTCCTCTGCCGACACCCAGTGCTGTGGACGAAGAAGGCGACTATCTTACCAGCAAGATTGACTCTCGCGGCCGAATGGGCGAAGCCTGGGGCGGTGCTACCAAGGACTGGACACTAGTTGATGTTCCTCCAGGCACTGAGCGCATCCGCATGGATGGAGTCGGCGGTGGAAGTACCGAGACAAACTGGACGAGGTACAGTGGTTCCAGGAAGAGCAAATTCATTCCTGAGAGGGATGGCGCTCCTTCACCTGCTCCTGCGCCCATGCCAAAGCCCATTCTGAAGGACCCGTCACCCCCAGATACTCGCGACCGTGTTAATGTTTCCATTTACGATCGCGAGAGGGAAATTGATATCGAAAGAACACGAGAAACGCGTTCTCGACCTGCACCTCCGCCACCAAAAGATATGTGGACTGAGATCACCAAGGACCTCGTTATCCGTGAGGCTATTGAGAGTTCTGGGTATGAGTACGAGGAGACCAAGGAGTTCTACTACATCATGGACTATCTTAAATACGTAAGTTGTCACCCAAGAATGACAACGACCAAATGCTAACATTTGCAGGATGACGTTCTTCGCCTAGTTGACATTTCCGATGAGATCCGACGATCTCGAAAGCAGCGCGCGAGAGAACTGGAGTATGAAAGAGAATACCAATTCGACTATGAACGCGATAGTCACCGACACAGCCACCCTCGCTGGGACGAGGTAACGGAACGTGAGACGTTTTATGACACTCGCCCACCCCGAGGCTACCTGCGTTAAGTCTGCTTTTTTACTGGCGTTCTCATTCATGGTCACCCTTTGAAGGGCAGCAGAGGTTTTCTTTTTGGGTAATGGATACCTTTTTTCCCAAAGCAACTACAGACATGTACTGGTGTCGTGAATGATGTTTCATATTGGGCAACTCTTGGTTGTACGAATTTACGAAATCAATCATATACAGCGGATGAAACGATATGAGTTTGTATGGGATGGAATGGATGTATGTAGATGCTTGGTTGATACGCATAATTACGACTTATGACAAGAAATATATAACGACAAGTTTTCCAATAAGCACATTCATATTTTCCCGTTAAGATGCTTCTTTGGAGGCAGAAGAGCAAGAGTAAGAAGAAGTCTCGTGATTGAGGGGCTGGCTGATGGGACTGTTCGGACATGCCGCTGCCAACCCCTCCATCGAGGGGCATTCTACGAGACCCACGTCTAACCAATATGCATCATAGACTTGACAAAGCAAATATAAGAATGATAAGTTTCAACTCTTTTTACTCACGGGAGTTGATTCAGACTTGGTAGTGCCCAACGGTCCTTCATCGCGAGCCAAGTTATTCAGGATTTCTTTTCCTACGGCATGCATAGATGCCGCGTAGTGAACGAGTAATCGGTGTTCCTCAATACTACCTCACCGGTATTTGACCCCTGGACCGCGAGATGTCATTGCCTTGTTATCCCGGCCAAATCGAATATCTGATGCGACCTTGAGTTCCTTGATTCGACCCTGTAAGACTTGTGTTATGGAGCCCCGCGTTTAGGCTTTCAAACGGCTGCTAGGCTGGCAAGTCTGGCGTTTCTCGCAAACGAGGATAGGGATCCCTTGTTTGGTAGGTGGCTAGGACTCAGGTAGGAAAAACACTGCAGAGACTTGTTGTCATCTCAAGGTTAACCATAAATAAGTCTCATTGTACGACACGTACGACTCAAAGTGAGAGTATTTAAGTATTCGTCTTAGAGAACATACTTGTATGGGAACAAATGAAGAACTAATGTATTTACTTAAGCTTGAGCCGGACTCCCAGGACAGTCATATCTATTACTTACTATTTAGTACCTGAATAATGAAAACAAAGGATATTTATTTAAACAACACCTGCAAGTCTTATGGTTATGCAGTTTGAATACAAAATCATGCTCACCGGCAATGTGACATCCCTCCAGAGTACCAAGCAGAAGTTGAAAGCCTGACTAATGGCTCCAACATCAGAAGAGACCAAAGGAAACCAAGCAAGACAGCTCAAGACTTCATCAGTTCACTCAGTTTCGTGCTGCCTGTGTAGTAAGGAGCCTGTTACCCAACACGCCCATTCAACTTATGACCTAGGTAGTTATTTGATTCACAAGTCGCTGCCTGTGGACCTTGTGTTCCCCGATGCTGTGAAGGGCACGGACGTTTGCAGACAGGGAGACTGTTAAGTTTATCACCTAGGTAGTTATATAAGCATTGGAACCAGAGTACTGTGAGAACAAGCAGACAGGCAGGATACGAAAAATAAAGAGCAAGGGGCTTTAAAGACAGACTGGGTTATATCGTAGAATGGTTTGGTGGGGAGAAGCAGATATTGTCAGTGCTCTCATGATAACGGCCTTGTACTAAAGGAGCGGGAACAGGGCCCGAGTAACGAAATTTCCCCAGACTGGACCCCTGGAAACACATGGAAGATCCAAATCCCACGACGAAGCGAATATCGAACATGAGCCCTAAATCTGACAAGTCAGCTTCATTTTGATTGCATCCGCCGTGGAACTGGATAATAAATGAGTTACCCAGCGTGGCAAGGCTGGCGGCGTTGGTTGCCGTGGAAGAGTGGAACTATTTACTTGGAAAGAAATCAACACAAACAGAACAAAAGAAAAACTTGAGAAAGGAAAGGGGCTTTGATCAAATTATGTGTGAGCTAAATGAAGTGACAATTTCAAATATAAAATGAATGTCCTTAGGATGAACTATTCGAAGGGATGGGTTTGTGCTATGCTATGCCTAACTTTAACCTCCCACCTGAAGGTAAGGTACCTAGACAGGGCTGTTGTCCCTGAATGGCTTTTGTTTTGCCTTGCCTGGGCTTCCATGTGAACCTTAACGGTACTTGAGCCCTGAGGGAGATACACTTAATTGGCACTGTGCCAAAGCATGTGTGAATTTCAAGGGCGTACAGTGCGATGAATTAGGTATGCGTTCATAGTGGAGGTTCTACGCATTGGAACTAACAACACAGTCCAGGTAAACCTGAATCAAGACAAGCGACAGCGTGCATAAGCAGCCCAGGTCACGAGACCCCAAAAGCAGCCCAGAGTCTCATGTATCGTCTCATAATAAACAAAAGAAAGCGAAACCTGCTGCAGATATATTCGCACCAGCCAGGAAAGTATGATGTCGTTTGCCGCAAGGTCCCGCAGCAAAAGAAGGGCATGGCATGGCCGTCGGTGTGGAGGGGTCTATACTCTATATGCACGGATAGTAGGTCGGTAGTCACAGTGAGGCTCAGGGCTGTGACGCACCAGTAGGTAGCCATATAGGTGATGAATCACAACATCCTCAGTCCTGTTCATCGCTGTGATTCTCACTCTCATTGATAATTGTAGCCTGCTAGTTGACACACATACCTGCATCTCTATTATTGCACTTCCTTGAACGTCAAATCAGGCACCAAACGTTGCTGCTTAGTGGTGAAAATAACCGCCTCTCACAGATCACCTCTGCAGACACAGTGCCATACAGTGTCGAAATAAGTGGCGGTAGCGACTTCGAAGGCAGGAGCGGGCTGCCGATTGCCATCATCAAACCTTTGATCCAAGAGGTTAACATTTCCCTCCCCTGTAACATTAAGCCGTAAAATATCAACACTTCTTTTGTCTAAAGTCAGGACTTTCTCTTCCTTCACCACCGCTTTGCTACCAATCAAGCATCTCAAAGCCCATCAAATCAAACAAGGCCCCGTTCCGTCGGTTTTTGGCCCGCCAAGCTCGTTCGACCCTCATACCCGTTCTTTTCCTCTCCTGGCCTGAGCCCCCCGTCGTGGGAAAAAACCCCCGCCTCTCCGCCTCATCCAGAACAGTTCTCTCTTCCATCTGCCAAACCTATCGACACGTGCGCCTAACCAAAGGCTCTATTTTTTCCTTATTCTTCTTCATTCTCACACATTTACGCCTTTCTGCGCCTCGCTCATTATTGATACCTCCCGAAACCGCATGACGAGACGTTCTTAAATCGCAAAAATGTCGAGCTCAGAGATAAACCAGGTGCTCGCAAATTCGCTGTCGCCTGGTCAGTATCCCACGCCCTCCCCGCCGATTGAAACTTCAGCAGTTATCTGCGGATGAAGCGAACCAATACTAACTTTTACCAGATGCGAACCTGCGAAATGCTGCCGAGCAGCAACTTACCCAAGCCGCTGAGAGCAACTTTGTATGGCACCCCTGATCCTCCCTCCGCTCGAATGACGGCTGACGATTCATTAGCCCCTATATCTCGCAACCCTCGTACAAGAGTTAGCAAACGACTCTGCCGATGGCTCCATCAGAGCTGCTGCCGGTATCGCCCTCAAGAACGCCTTCACAACCCGAGACTTTGCTCGTCATCAGGAATTGCAAGCGAAATGGCTCCAGCAAACAGACGACGAGACCAAGAACAGGGTCAAGGAGCTCACTCTCCAGACCCTCAACTCTTCCAATACCCAGGCTGGCACTGCCGCCGCCCAGGTTATTTCTTCTATTGCCGCTATCGAGTTGCCCCGTGGCCAGTGGAACGATCTGCTACCTTTCCTTGTCAAGAATGTGAGCGAGGGTGCCGACCACCAGAAGCAGTCTTCTTTGACCACCATTGGCTACATCTGCGAGAGCCAAGATGCTGAATTGCGCGGAGCTTTGGTAACACACTCAAATGCTATTCTGACTGCTGTCGTGCAAGGAGCCCGAAAGGAGGAAACCAACATTGAGGTCCGCCTCGCTGCCATCACCGCCCTTGGTGACTCGCTCGAATTTGTCGGCAATAACTTTAAGCACGAGGGCGAGCGAAACTACATTATGCAGGTCGTCTGCGAGGCCACACAAGCCGACGACTCAAGGATACAACAGGGCGCCTTTGGCTGCCTCAACCGAATCATGGCCCTTTACTACGAGAACATGCGATTCTATATGGAGAAGGCCCTGTTTGGTCTTACCATTCTTGGCATGAAGTCCGATGACGAGGATGTCGCGAAGCTGGCTGTTGAGTTCTGGAGTACTGTTTGCGAAGAGGAGATCTCCATCGAGGATGACAACGCCCAAGTAGAGAGCTCTGACCAGATGCGCCCTTTCTACAACTTTGCCCGCGTTGCTGCCAACGAAGTCGTACCGGTTCTTCTGCTTCTCCTCACCAAGCAGGACGAGGACGCCACCGACGACGAGTACAACCTGTCCCGTGCTGCTTACCAGTGTCTGCAGCTGTACGCACAGGCCGTTGGTGCTACGATCATCACCCCTGTCCTTCAGTTTGTTGAGGGCAACCTACGTCACGAGGACTGGCATAACCGAGATGCTGCTGTATCTGCTTTCGGCGCTATCATGGAGGGTCCTGAAGAGAAGGTTTTGGACCCTATCGTCAAGCAGGCCCTGCCTATCCTCATTACCATGATGGATGACCAGTCCCTGCACGTCAAGGACTCGACTGCATACGCCCTGGGCAGAATCACCGAGGCATGCTCCGAGGCCATTGACCCTCAGACACAACTACCTACTTTGATCGAGTCGCTTTTCAAGGGTCTTCTCAGCAGCGCCAAGATGGCACCCTCATGCTGTTGGGCCCTTATGAACTTGGCTGAGCGTTTTGCTGGTGATCCCGGCGCTTCTTCTAACGCCATCACCCCACACTTCAACAATGCCGTCAGCTCTCTGCTGGACGTTACTGCTCGCACAGAAACCGAAACCTCAGTGCGAACCGCTGCTTACGAGGTTCTCAACGTTTTTGTGCAGAACGCTGCTTCCGAAAGCTTGCAGCCAGTCGCCTCTCTCTCCGATGTAATCATCAAGAGACTCGAAGAGACTGTTCCTCTCCAGAACCAGGTCGTCAGTGTCGAGGACAAGATCACCCTTGAGGAGATGCAGAACAGCTTGTGCACTGTCCTGCAGGCTATCATTTCTCGCCTTGACAAGGAGATCATTCCTCAGGGTGATCGTATCATGCAAATCCTTCTTCAGATCCTCAACAGCGTCGGTGGAAAGTCTAGCGTTCCTGATGCCGTTTTCGCTACCATCAGCGCCCTTTCCACTGCTATGGAGGAGGATTTTGTCAAGTACATGGATGCCTTTGCCCCATTCCTATACAACGCCCTCGGAAACCAGGACGAGCCCAGTCTCTGCTCCATGGCTATTGGTCTGGTCAGCGACATTACTCGATCTCTGGGCGAGCGCAGCCAGCCTTACTGCGACAACTTCATGAACTACCTCCTCAACAACCTCAGGGTATGTATCCCCCGATTTGTGTGTCTTGACATATCTAACTAGCCGCAGAGTACCACTCTGGCCAACCAGTTCAAGCCTGCTATCCTGCAATGCTTTGGCGACATTGCTGGTGCCATCGGTGGCCACTTCGAGACATATTTGTCCGTGGTTGCCCAGGTTCTCGAGCAAGCTACAACTGTTACCGCTTCTCCCGAGGGCCCCTACGAGATGTACGACTATGTTGTCTCCCTCCGTGAGGGTATTATGGATGCCTGGGGCGGAATTATTGGCGCCATGAAGGTCAGCGAGAAGAGTATGTTTCATCCTGCCCGTCTGATATGCAATCATTACTAACACTTCATAGCACAAGCTCTCCAGCAATACGTCCCTCTCATCTTCAATGCCCTCAGAATTATCGCTAGTGATATGAACCGAAGCGAATCCTTGATGCGGGCTTCCATGGGCGTTATTGGGTAAGCCATTTTGGCCCAGGAATCCGCATGAACCATGCTAACTCGAACAGTGACCTTGCTGATGCCTTCCCCGACGGCCAACTGGTTGACGCTTTCCGCCAAGACTGGCTCACTGTTATGATCAAGGAGACCAAGACCAACCGGGAATTCCAGCCCCGAACTATCGAGACCGCCCGCTGGGCCCGCGAGCAGGTTAAACGCCAACTGGGTGGCTCTCAGGCCGTCATGGCCAACTGATCTGGCACTCAGACTCTTATCTCAAATTCAAGGCGAGCGATCGCCGCCACAAATAAATGT
>JABSSZ010001741.1:0-14186 GCA_013755755.1 Fusarium sp. NRRL 25184
ATTTTGGACTGTAGGACTAGGGTCCCTTAATGGTAATTGGCTGTATTGTTAGGGGGTGGAGAAAACAGGACCTATTCCTAGATGATCCTTATTTTACCTGGGAAATGAGATAGATTTTGGGAATAGGCCCTGTTCCCAGGCTGGTAGTAAATAAGGATGGTTAGGATAAGATAATTAGTGCAGAAGCAGGAATGGGCCGTGTTCCTGATGGAAATACATGGTAGGTATGGTGCACTAGGCTAGCCGGAATTACGTGACTGTGCTGCCTTGCAGAAACTCGCTTACAGTTGCATTGTATCTGTTAGAGATATCACATCATGTCTCCTTTCTTCTGCATGTCGCTTGCACTTGGACCTCTCAGAGTTCAGGAAGAAGTTGTCTGATATTATTTAGCCGTGCTCCGTACTATGTACTTTAATTTCCCTTGCAGATTCTCGAGGCTTAAGGCTGAGGGCAGCTATAGACGCTAAACTCGGGATGGGTAGCGGGTGGTCCGACGGGGAGCCCGGACCTAACTATTAAGGTCTAGCCTTGGAGAACCAGTGGTCTGTGATTCGTTCACTGGGTTATCCCTGTTTCAGCTGAATCCATCGCTTGCTTTAGCTGCTGGTCCTCGCCGGCTGGGTGGATTGCTTGCAGGTCCACAAAGATAATCAGAACGTTAGCGACGTAGTATCTAGAGATAATCTATATAGTAATAAAGTGATATCGACGAATAAGATTTGAACTGAGAATCCAATGCGCAGAACTCAAATTACTGGAAGAACCACGCTTGCGGTACTGATATCTAAGTCATTCTTCAGGTTGGTGAGGTAGGCTGACCAGTAGGCAGGCATTCTGAGACGCACCTTGCAGGGATGTAGATATCACAACCAACAGATGTAACCTTGTCGTGCATATATGGACTCGTCGACCAACACTTTTCTTTTCAATTTTCAACTAAACTTCTCTGACTTTTTGCTACTCACTCAATATGGCATCTGCATCCAACAAAAAAAAGCCTGAATGGAAGACGCGCTTGAACTTGTCTGCCAAAGGCTTCTTTTACGACGAAGACATCTCCACAAAAACCTTGCCTGACCATGTCAAGACCCTCCGAGAGTCAATGCTTAACTTCAAGGACCATGGGTTTGACCAAGAGCTTGATGACAGGGATAGAAGAATCCGGGATCGAGCTAAGAATTGTGTCACGGGCGATGTCTCTGAGCCAAACTGGAAAACCTTTTTTGATGGGAGCTTCTTTACTCCGCTTGTAGAAAGAACCTCTGCCTCGCACGGCTCACGCAGGTAGGTTAAGATTTATAGTAATAAGGCTTTTACTAACAAGCGTTATCTCAGAGTGACTCCATACAATAATGGCAATAACAACATTATAGGGTAAGTCATTTGAACCATAAATACGGAAGCAAGAGGCTCACAAGTAATAACAAGTGACTCCGAGGCTCCGTGGGTAACATTTGATATCAAGGGCGGCAAGCTTGGTGATTCAATGCCTGATGACTTCCGCAACGCGAGCGCCCCCAAACCGGACTACGCCTTTTATTTTCCAATGTATCAGCTGACGGCCAGAATTGATACATCTCGACTGACTCCTCGTTATGTGAGAGGAGTTAGTGCTACGCCGGGCAACATGATCAAGAGAGTTCTGGAGCTTCCCGAAGAATCAACGTCCTCCTCTGTGGAGTCATTCTCATTCTCTGCCTTGAAAGAACTTTACCAGCACGGCTTACGACCCTCTCCTTTTAATGCTTTCAAGAAGGGGGCGACAGAAAAACACCTAAGGTGCTTTCCATGGCTTGTTATCGAGATGAAGAAGAAACATGCCAAACGCGGGCTGATCAACAAGTCAAAAGAGGAGGCTTCATGCCAAGCTGCCAATGGTAGCGGATGTGCTGTGAGACTGAACCAGATCGCTGCGAGGTTCGCTGTGGAACTGCCCGGTCAAGGACAAATTCCTCCGATCCCAGCCGTCACTACAGCTGGACCCGAAGTCAAGGTTTGGATAACGTATTTTGCCAAAAACTTCATCGCACATCGTTTCCATACAAAGAGAGGAGGACAGCATCCCGAGCCTATTAATCAAGGTTATGTTAGTATAAAATCGGAGATATATAGCTGATCCTTACTGATTATTCCTCCTAGATGATGCAAAGCATTTGGACTGGAGATATGACCAACCTTGAGGACATTAAGAAATTCCGACTCATACTCGAAAATACTTATGATTGGGCAACGCAAGTGTTTAAACCATTGATGGACACCTATATTCATCAATGGAAGTTGGTCTACTCTGAAGCTGGCCGTAGCTTTGCGACTGCAGCAATGGAACGTGAACAACAGAGAAAGGAGCTGTCAAGAAAAGCACTTCGATTCGTCTTTGCTGCTCTGGGTGATGAAGCAGATCTTGATGCTGACGACGATTTGCGTCGAGCTGCCAAGCTGAGGCTAGTGGACCTCTGCGATACATTCGTCCAAGACACAGACCAAATTATTGCGGAAGAACTTGAGAAGTTACACTTGAAGAACGATGGTGATGAGGACAATGAGTATAGCGAGGAGAGCGAGGAGAGCGAGGAGGAAGACGAGGAGGAAGACGAGGATGAGGAAGACCTGGTATGGGACCCTATCAGGAGGAAATATATGTGAGTAAATGGATAAAGAGACGTTACCTGTATATTACGAGTGTATTTATTCGAATTGAAACATTGCTTTTTGCTCGATATATACTTGTTTAATTAAGCTATAGATCCTTTCATATGAGTCAGTTAGACCATTTCGATACGTTGACCTTCCCATGATCAGCTCGGTGAAGTCTACGTCATACCGCACCTGCCGCCAGAGCGCTGGGAGCCTTCAAGGGATGTCTTTAAGTTTAGCGACGCGTATAATCCTGCAGATCCTTCAAAGGTCATACTCTATAGGCATCACGCCACCTGACAATATCCCAGTATAAACAAAAGTCCGAGTGATAGACCTGCAAGCAGACGCCAATCAATGAGGAGAAACCACTCACCGTCGCTTTGTCGTCCTGGGACCTGACCTGGACAACTCCATCATCCCCGCCCCCGACTTTCCAGATCCAAGGAACCACCGAATATCATCACGCCAAATAACGAAATGGAAGAAGCTGGAGCCGCCCTCGGAACCACGAGCCTTTTCCTGCAGGTTTTCCAAGGATGCGTCAGTGCATTTTCCTTTTGGGTCAAAGGAGAGGCCATCTCGGAGGAGGCATCCCTCTTCCAGGTGCGTCTCGAAGGGCAAGCGGCAAAATTCAAGGCCTGGGGGGTGCAGTGGGGGATGGACCTCGGCGTCAACCACCCAGTCTTGATGGAAGACTGGTTTAGAGAGCATCAAGGTCTCGCAGCCAAGTACGTCGTCATGATCCACCACTTCCTCGACGCTCTGCAGGACTTCGAATCAGCGTTTCCCATCATCGCATCCGTCAGAGAGAAACCACCAACCACAACAACGTTGCTCGCGCGCGCCAGGGCACTGCAGCATGTCGAGAGTAGTCCTCGGAAGCCCTTTGTCGAAAATCTTGCAAAGCTAGATGCTGAAACATCGTTCAAGGAGAGGGTCAAATGGGCGGCACAAGACGGTGACCCTCTCAAGACGCTAGAAATCTTACGAGGCCTAATCCAAGATTTGTATGACATCTTCCCTCCCCCAAAAAAGGATCCCGTTGCCGAGCATGTCCTCAACGCGTTGCTCGCTTCGCTCGACGGAACCAAGCTGCAGACCCTGACAGAGACATCAACCGAGAACCCCACCCTTCGCGGCCTAGCCCATCTCAAATCCATGATCCTGCAAATGGAGGCCCGCACCATTGTCCTGAGAGACGGTCGCGTCTGGGAGAAGCGGTCACTCCTCACCGACGTCAGCGACAACGATGTCAAGCAGCGCCGTAGTGTCGCCAAATTCCGTGGCCAACCCGCCCTCGTAGAATGGAAGCACGTCTACTCGGGCTCGGACCCAACGCATCAGATGATGGTCAAGGAGCGCATCGAGAATCTCGCCCGGCTGCTAAAAGCCAAGCACAAACCTGAGGACCTCCAAACCCTCGAATGCCTCGGCGTCGTCAAGCAGCCCGGTGCAAGCGACAGCGAGACGTACTACGGCATTGTCTTCGCCACCCCCTTGACAATTCAGTGCAGCCTGCATGACCTTCTCTGCAACGGCAACAGCAACCGGGACGCCGGCCTCGCGCTCGGCCACTGGTTCACCATAACCAAGCATTTTGTCAAGACGGTGCTTTTCCTCCACTTGGCCGGGTGGGTGCACAAGGCCATCCGCAGCGAAAATGTGTTGTTCCTGGGTAATAACAGCGCGGAAGGTTATGCCAATCTCCGCCTTGTCGGGTTCGAGTACAGCAGGCAGGCTGCGTCGGCTGAGCAGACAGAAGGCGTCGCTGATGATCTGGAGCTTAACCTTTATCGTCATCCAGAGGTGCAAGGGGGGGTTGGTCAGAAGGAAGGGTCGAAGGTTAGTTACGGGATGGAGCATGACATCTACAGCATGGGCGTCGTTTTGCTGGAAATTGGGCTACGGCAAACGGCATCGAAGCTTTTGGATGTCGCGAAAGGGCAAGCCGGATATGAACACTCTGCGCTCGCGTTCAAGCGCTTTTTGCTTGGTGAGCAGGTACCGAGATTGGAGGGGGCTATGGGCACGTCTTACATGGAGGTGACGAGACGGTGCTTGGATGGAAGTCTAAAGGACGAAAACGATAGCAGTTTGCAAGAGGCGCTGTATCTGAAGGTACTCCGACCGTTACAGCAATATCAGGTCCTCTGAGCTCTGGGCGACCTATGTTGTTCGAGCTGCGTCGAGATTGATAGAATCGATATGCCGCTCTCCATGCACGTGTACCCCTTCCCCCAAACGCATGAGTAGGAGAGGCGCGGCCATAGAGCTGGCAGATGTGGATCTGTCCCTCCCATGCCATTCCTGTGTAGATGATAGTGTTAGCCAGTTTCGGATCCTTAAACTCTACCACAATGGAAGATACGCCCCAGAGGGTGGATTCCCGGGTTAACCGCCCTATATATGAAATTTCGGTCTCGGGGATGACTATGTGATTTTCTGCATATATGTGTTAGATGGTTGCTTTCTGGTCCTTAATATTAGAACTCGTAGAGAGGCCGTGGACAATAACTCCGTCGGTCGGTATAATAAGTTCTGCGTGTTCTCTAAGACTGCTGATTCACGCTCTGTGTTCCCTGAGTTTTATGGCTTCTACTAGGGGTTTTAATTAATATTAAAAGAAATAAAGCAACTACCTAATTAAACATATACTAACTTAAAGCTGGTAAGCTTCATTAGTGTATTCCGGCTGGTTGGTAATGACTGGTGCTAAGCAATCACCACGTGATGATACCCCGCGAACCTTGTTACCCCAGGTATTTCCTAAGCAGGGTAATTAAAATTCAACAGTTTAATTATCTTTCCTTACCACTTATTAATTCCTTTAATTATAATGGCAGAGCCAAACTCTACTGTATGTCCTCAGGCCAGCATCCTCCCCTCTCTTCTCTCTGCTAACGCCCCTCTAAAGCGCGCGCTTCAATGTCCAGAATGCACTCTCAAGTTTTCGCGTCCAAGCCATCTCCACCGCCATCAACTCACGCATTCTACATCCAATCACAGACAACACATACCCTGCCCTTATTGCTCAAAGACATTTAGTAGACGCGACGTTCTGCTGCGTCACTTGCGCCATGGGCATCAGGTTCAAGAACAATCCAGACGATCAAGTCAAAAGTCGTGTTTTCGATGTGTTGAGCGGAAGGCAAAGTGTAATCGCGAAAGACCTTGCAATGGCTGCGTCCGATCAGGAAATAGTTGCGAGTATCCTGCGACAGACGATGGGAATGACTGGGGGGCGCATGAAGGCGCTTCTCCTGCAGGACAGTCAATTCTTGCTTCAAACATGCGGCAGATGCAAGAACAGCAGGATGAATCGATGACGTCTCAAGCGAGCGAAGAAACTCAATCCTTCCATCATGAAACGGGACCTGACGGCCTCTTGCTAGACGATTCGGCAGAGCATATTCCCCTACCAGCAGCACCTCTAGTCCATCAGGTTCACAGTGCTGACATCACGGATCGAGACCAAGCTTCCCAAGTTGGCTCTTTTTATAATCTAGATGATGAGCCGACAATGTCTCCAACAATGGACATTCCACAACCCTTCAACGTCCTGCCAGTAGACGCAGCTCACTCAGTCTTCGAAGACACCTTTGCTCTCTCTCCCTCTTCCATCCTCCCAGGGCAGACAAGCTTTCGAACTGGTGGATTCGACTGGTTGAACTTTGACATAGGCAATAGTCCTCAAGGCTTTCAACTTGACACTTTTTATAATAGCTACATACCAGAGTTCTGGTCCTCTGGTGCAGTCCCTGAATCAGGAGCGCCTGGTAGCAGTGATACTGGCAATGGAATGCAACGCAATGCGGAGTCGAGCCGGGATTCACAAGAGGAAGGGCAACAGGACGTCGAACAAAACACGCTTGCGTGGCCTTTTGATCAGGCGCATAAGCAATCTCCCCGTCGTTATCAGCTCCCTCCACTGCGCGATATTCTCAATGGTTATTGCCCGACGGACAGACCACGGCCTGTTCAGACAACACTCGTAAAAGGCTTCATACAAATTCTCTCCGAGAATCCGCTTCCGCAGCTTGAAACCTTGCGAGACTCTCATTCTATTCAAGCTTTTTGCAGTCTGCAGCGTCTTGTTGACTCGTATTTTTCTCGGTTCCACGATATTCAGGCGATTATCCACAAACCTACTTGGACCATGTCAGCTTGCCCGCCTATTCTTCTCACGGCCATGGCTTCTGTTGGTGCATTGCTCTCTGATAGTCAGTCAGATTATGAGCTCTCGGTAGCATTGAGTGAGATTTGCTCTACAATGATTAACTGGATGGTTTGTTTTCACTCCTCACCTACTGAACGCAATACTGATTATGCTAGGGCGCTTCGGATGCTACCAACTACAGTGATGTCTCGTATCTTAATGCGCTCTGCCTTTACCAGATCTATTCGCTCGGGTCAGGGAAACGACAGCTATATCAGAATGCAGACAGGTCTCGTGGACTCTTGATCGGTGGTTTGCGGGGGATTGGTCTGCTAAATCCCCGCTCTTCAATCACTCTGAGTCAGGATCACGAGACCATTCGCGGTTCTGAAGACGACCAAGTTCTTACGAAAGATTGGAAGAACTGGATCAGAATGGAGTCAGGACGGAGGGCATCTTGGGCAGCATTCGAGTATGACTGCAGTCTTTGCACTCTCACAAGTCGTCGAGGCATCGTTGACTTAAGTGAGCTGCCATCAGAATTACCCTGTCCTGAGTCCATGTGGAACGCCACCTCGGCACGAGCTTGGTTTGCTCTGATGTCTCGTCTGGGTCAGGATGACTCAAGACCAAATCTATCTAAAGTGCTGAAGCAAGCACTGGCTGGGAGAGAACTACCGTCGTCCTTGGGATCTTGGGCCAAGAGACTCTGTGCGCAGGTAATCGGGCGGTTGCTCTGGGATCTATGGCAAATTGAGGTTGTTGCTATGCCGGAGTACCTCGGCCTTGGATCAATTGTGGCTGCGCACCAAGACACGAAGAGGTCGTTGCTCAAGGGGTTGAATAACCTTGTTGAATCTCTATCTTCGCCATCATCGACGAGCGATCTTACCAGCTACAAGTAAGTAACGAGTCCTCAGTAGACACTTTATACTGACAAAAATACAGTATAGCCAGTCTTCTTTGCCATTATTCGCACTTGTGCGCAGCGAATGGCGTGCTCGACCTCATCCTATCCATCGTGCGGGGCCTCATCTCAACAGAACCTCGGGTACACGACGGAATCAAAGTAGCCCGCAACCGTCTGAAGTTAACATTTGCGAGAGACCCAAAGACTGCAAGAAGACTATGCTGGCACGCAGCCCAAATCGTCGCAATCGCTAATGAGTACTTGGTGTCTGCGCCTTGCGAAATTATGCGAGTCTTTATGGGCTACATCTTCATCATTGCCTACTCTGCTTATGGGGATCATACTAGATCATCGCCGACGGAGGTCACCCAAAGTGTCAGATTGGATCTTCATGATCAGAATCTTTCTCACAGAAGAGTCGTTGTTAAATGGATTGAGGTTGGAGGACCAGCTAGCTCTGGATCTGTTCCAGATATTGGTACTGACGGTTGCGTCCCTGCCATCAGCACCGATGCACAAGAGATATTGAAGAAGCTGCAATGCTGGGGACTGGCTCATAAGTTTACCAAGGTATTTCAGGTATTGGAAACAAAAGGACTGTAGTATAAATCGTGAAGTTGTTCTACTACTGTATGTATAAAGTCAAGGCGTTAAAATATAGCTATACAGTTTGGGGGAGTACTGACACCTCCTGGCATGTTCAGAGGTGCTGATGTTATAAAGAATTCCCATCTCTGCTCTTCTTGGCAAATGCGGCTAAGACCCTCAAGATCAAATAGTTCGCCAACTGGCATACCCCATCCTGCAATCAGATATTCATGCATAAACAAACCCTTCACTGAAGCATTGTCTTCGCGCTTATAAGACTGCTGCGGAGGGTATACTTCAAAGGAAATAGCATCACTCGCCACAGCTGAAAAGCCTTCATTCCATATCCATTTCAATATCTCTTCAGTGCCTTCAACTCCAGCATGTTGCGGGTTTGAGCTCTGCGCATAAGCCAGTTTGTCGGCTGCCGTCATCTGCTGGTCCCATTCTCTGACAACTCCAATTCTGATGAACAGGATATCTCCACGGAGGAACTTGACGCCTTGTTCCTTTGCGACGTCAAGGAGTACATGAAGCGGGATGGAATGGTCTGAGAATGTCGTGTAAGATATTGAATGACGGCGAGCGTATTCAGCATAATCCAACAGAACGCCACGACCGCAAATGCCCTCTTTGGCCCAGTGCTGAATGCCTATGCGAGTATTGTTTCTGTCTTGTATCTCACCCGACGTCATTCCTCCATAGAAGAGGCGACGGTTTGGGTCCGAGGGAATTGGAGCTGGGGCGGAGAAATGGCGGAGACCATCCCACTGAGACGACTGTTGAGGGTTGAAGATGTAAACATCATCATATGCGGCGCCGTTTAAAAGCGAGACAATGTGATGTTGGGCTGGAGCTCGATTGAAGTTGGCGATATCAAGCTTGGTCAGCTCCCAGTTTAAAGAAGTACGGCGACCTGTCTTGATGCATGTTGATGCCGCGTTGGCTACCACTTCTGGTGTGAGCAGGACCAGACGGCCGAGACCTTCTTCTCTAGACCCTGGCTTGCCGGTCCAGACTCTTTTTGGGTCTGGTAGACTATCATAGTTTTGATAGTGTATTCCGGCTTTGGTAGTCGTAATCATAGAGCCCATGATGGGAGATTTGGGAGAGTTTAGGGGTAATGGAAAAGAGAATTTAGGTGTCACGCTTAAGGAACGAACTGGATTTTCTTCATTTTTACAGAGCACGCATTCCCCTTTCAAGAGTTGGAACTGAATCGACTAAACCAGAAGAGTGAAACTTGGGAAGCATGATGCGGGGAAGGACTCGACCGCGAGGGGTCAGGTGCCATTTGCCGGCATTAGCCTGGCCACCTGAACCGGAGCGTGCCACTGCGGGGTTGACAAGCGGCCAGGCCCTCGCATCAGCTAGGAAACAGTGATCATCAATGCCGAGATTATCTCATCTCGTCCCAGTGAACTGGTCATTGGGTCATACAGGACGAAGGGGAGCTTTAGTCTTGGCCACCTCTTTTATATTAGTCATTTACTGCAAATATGGCACAGAAATATTAAAGTAATAGATAGGTAAATCATGTTAACGACTATTCAGCTGCAGATTGCTCCGTTGCTGTCCTGGGCTCCTTGTATCCAAGCACTACATCATAGCCTTGCTCTTAGCAGTTGAATCTTCCATATGGGTAATATCCAGTTTTCCAATAAACTCGTCAAGCTCTCTGCGCTGCTCGGCTGGAACATCGTTGACGTGAACCGCGACATCGTCACCAAAACGGGCGGAGATCTCCTCAAGTGACAGCTTAGCAGTCTCGGGGAAGTACAAGTACACGATGGGGATGAAGAAGATGCACCAAATAATGATGACCAGGTAATACTTCCAGCCGATGTTGACGAACCCGATTGGCGCTGTCTGGAGTAGAATGATGGTGCTCGTGAACTGGCCAAAGAGGGAAAAGCCCATGCCAATAGGCCGAATCTCGGTTGGGAAGATCTCTGCAACGTAAATATACATGGTCGTATCACAAAAGGTTCTGGAAATACCGTCAGTCTACGAAAGCTCGCAGGTCGGGCCGGAGGACTTACCCTTGGAACGCTAGGTATAGGAACACAAAGAAGACTCCTGCTGCATTACCTGCCTTATTGGCAGTCCCGGAAAACTCGGAGATGCAGGCAGCAAGGCCACTAGTGGTGATCAAGCAGCCGAACAAGCCAGTCATAAACATCCATCGGCGTGAGTTAATTCTGTCGTGAAGCCAGGCACCGAGCGGGTTGTAAATGACGCCAGCAGTGGTAAGCCACAAGGCCGAAAGGAGCAGAGGCATGGATCCAGTTTGACCGAGGTTGGTGTAAAGAATGACCGAGTAGTTGTTCTGGCAGTGTTAGTACTAGTGTCAAGTCAAAAGCAGCAAGCATAACTTACGATGATCAATGGTCCAGCGAATTCAGCACCCCATTGAGTTAGGAAGCCGATTGCCAATCGTTTTCGGTAACTCTTCTTCTTAATAACTGCCTTGAGAGGTCCACAGCCTAGTGCCTTGAGCTTGGCGGAGTCCAAAGCGAGTTGTTCCTTGATCTGGTAGATCTCCTCTCGAGCGACCAGATCATTTGGATCGTCCGGGGACTTTCGAAGGTTACGAACAACCGTCCACGCCTCTTCGATCCGGCCCTTCTGTAGGAGCCATCTTGTAGACTCTGGGATCCAGAAAGACGTGATAAGAAGAACCGTGGGAGCTAGACATTGCATGCACAAGGGAAATCTCCAAGCAAAGCCTGGCATGCTTGCCGTTGCAAAGTAGCAAGCATACCCGAGCCAGCCTGAGAGCATGTACCCAAAGACAAGAAATATGGCGTGGTGTCCTACAAGCCATCCGCGTTTGTCGTGTGGTGCGAGCTCTCCCATGTACATCGGGCAGACCGTGACGAGAATTCCGATGCCGATACCAGCCAAGATTCGGCCAGCTTGGAACATGCTGTAGTACCAAGTCAGTTTGCTAAACCTTGCCATACATAGCTTCATCAGCCATGTGAGCGAATAGACAAGACTCACCTGAGGTTTGCTGCACCACCCTGCAATGCTCCTCCCAGCAACGCAAAGGCTCCACCAATCTGGATAGATCTCTTTCTACCCAACGCAGTAGCAGCCCACATGACAAAAAGCGTGCCAATGGCGCCGCCCGCGCTGTAGATTCCGTTCGCGGTCGAGATGGCTTCCGTCGTTTTGGTACTGTAGCCAGGCTCACCCTGCTGGGGCAAGTCGAAGAAATTGTACCATCCTGGCTGTCCGATTGTGCTGCCAATGACGGAAGAGCAGTAGCCGTATGTCTAGACAGAATGAGCATAATGCAGCTGGATATGAGTAGTTGTCAGGGTAACTCACCAGGGAGCCAAAGGCAACCGCGACAGTGACCAGCCTGTTGTAAGCAGTTGTATGCTTACCCATTGCTAGCGGTTTGACACCAGAATGCTTAAGGTATTGATTGTGATGAGCAAGTTGACGATGTTGTTACTTCGATATAGGTTCTTCGTAGTGGGGACAGTTTGGTCAGGTAGTAGACAATTTACCCCTTGACAATGGCTTCTTTTAAATGAATGACTCTCTAGCAGAAGAATATCATTCATTTACCCCGTTACCCCGGATTTCAGGAGTTTGGTGGTCCACTTTCCCCACAAACGAACGATGAAGCAGCGGGGCAACTCCGAAGTGGCTGGCAAGTCTTCGGAGCGTGCCACTTTCTGGAAAATTTGACTTAACCTTCGCTGCTTCGGTAATGCACGTGCCAAAGCCGACAAAGGTGGCGTTCTAACCAAAGAAATGGCGTGTCATTCCCCTTTGCTAGAATCGTTATTAGGTAAGTCTCTTTATGAAGGCTCCTTGTGACCAATAACTTGGTCGCTATAGGACGAACTACATGCCACGCAAGACATCAGGTCTTAACCACCACTCCTCAATCTCGCTGACATGATTATCAAGTGACCATGCCTGCCTACTATAGCCTGTCATTTGTTGCCCTTCTGGAAACAACTTGAATGTAGTGATCCCCGGCAATCTACTATGAAATTATAAAAAATAAAATACTTCTTATTAAAGATAAGAACTAGTATAGCTATAGAAGCTGGAGAGGTTATATCTCAACATACAAAGGCAGCCAGTAGCCTACACTTCCCCTTGAGGTCCCTAAACCTTGGCAGCGGCAACAATGGGGCCTCCAGCGCCGCCCTCCTGCACTATAACAACTGCATTCTGCCCTGTTGCCATTGAATCCTTGGAGGCCGGCAGGGACAGCGTAACATCTCCACCAGTCCACTTCCCAATTTTAACCACGTCCATAACTACATTGCGGTGATGAAGCTTGATGCCCTTGTTAGGCCCCTTGCGGATCTTGACTTTCTCATCGCCACTTCTGTATACAACAAGAATAACGTCATGATCCCCCACCATTTCAGCATCAGAGTCAATCCTGACATCTGTATCATTGACGTCAAGGTAAATGTGCCAAGGTCTGTCCATCTGAGCGGCTCTAGCTCGTTGCACAATCTCTTGGACACCCTCGCTGCCGGCGCCATCAGCTACACCATTAGCAATAACCTGAGGAGTAAAAATGGTCTTGCGCTGCTGCTTCATAGCGTATGCTCTCTGGCGCTGGTCCCAGGCGGGCTTGGCAAAGGTATCCTCCCAGCCCAAGTGGTTAAAGATGGTGACGTTGTAAGTAAGAAGAAGGAGGTTTGGATGGTCTGCGCCATTTAGAATGCCAGGAACGGCAGGGGGACAGGCCTGACAGCCTTGGGATTGGAAGAGTTCGATCACAGCAAGAGGCTCAAAGTCGATGAAGCAGGCGGCTGTATGCTTGTGATCTGGATCTTCACCCATGGGATGGCCCTGGTCATCAAGAGAAATGGCACAGACTAGAGGGGGCTGCTTCTTGCGGCGGAATAGCTTGCGAAGAATAGTAGCCATGTTATGAGACGTTCGATGATGAAAGGGATAAGAGGTAGAGGTAAAGGGGATGAGGGGTGCTTGGTGGATGTGGATGGGAAACTGAAGAAAGTTGAGATGACTTTTCGAGACAAACAGAAGCTTTTATAGAAAGAGAAGATATTAAATACCGGTGTGGCCAGATTGCAAGGCTTGTTGTGTTATCACACTTCTCTTCTCTCTGCAGGGCTGCTAATGCTGACTGAAAATGCCAGAGTCTGGACTGGGCTATGTCATTTCGGCACCACCTTAGGGACATTTAGCCAATGAAGAGTTTCATGAAGCCGCAATTCGCTGACCAAAAAAGCAAATCCTTGATTCAGCTGAAGTTCACCGCAGACGTATCTGGAATTGCTTGAAGAAGCGGTTTCAGCGGCATGTAAGCACAGGTCTGAATGACCAATCATATCGCTCATAACTCGCAGGCCATAGAGGCATGCAGCCATGGTGGAGCTGTCATCACAGTTATGCCGAGGGAGCTCGCAATCTCTTTCTCAATGAGGGATAGCGCGCGATTTTGAATCATTCGAAGATCCAAACTCTCAGCCCTATGTCATATGTCATACAAGGTCAGAATATGACGAAGCCAGTCAACAGGGAGCGATTTCACTTCGGGCGCAAGTTCGATACCGCCTCAGGACACAGTGGCGGTGCTTGCGCAAGGACATATGGTGAGCTGACCTGGTCCACGTATCATATTGCAGAATCTGCTATTTGGAATTCAAGGTTATCTCGGCTGCTCGAAGTTGCTTTCTTTAACTGGATTAGACTGGGGTCCGGGTTTCTTTGTTATGCCCTGTATAACCTTTGGCTGTCATACGTAGGTGCGCTGGGAGGCTGCACTTGACTTGGTCCTTGCCGCGGTAGCTCGCATATGAGAGACATTGGATACTGACATTGAGTAAGATGTTTACCTATACTCCCTCAAAGAAATCTATTTCTGTTGACTTTTATAATATA
>JABSSZ010001745.1:0-12656 GCA_013755755.1 Fusarium sp. NRRL 25184
CAATAACATATAATATATTAAGTTCTTTATATTAATAAGCTTTTAGTTATATATTTATATTATTTAATAATAAAACTAGGTTACATTTTTAATATTATATCAAATTATTAAAATAATTACTGTAACATAAAACTGGTATAATAGCAATCTAAAAAATAAGTTCATTATCTACTATTATAAATATATAAAGCTCTAATATGTCCCCCAAGATGATCTAACTCAGCACTAGGAAAAATGGCGGTTGCCTGATGCTTATAGTCTTGAAAAAGTAGTCCCAGCAGACTTAGGTGTGTACAGATCTTCCTATTTTTCCATGGCCTCATAAGCATAGGAATTGACTGAAATAAGTATATTCATTGTAAGGTATAAGTCTTTCAAGACTCCCATGGACAGTATTGAATTCATCTTACTCATCGTCTATAGGGGTTAAGGGATTGAGTCAGATTCTACGTTCTGGCATAAAGCAACTTCAAAAGATGGCGCAAAACGCCACCAATAAGTGCCTCAAAAAATGGTCATTCGTGGCCCAGTCGTCATGGGGAGGACGTGTCTGACTAGGACGGACAACCATCCGTTTTGAGTCTCGGCTGTGCATGAAATAAATTTCAAGTTATATAACACTTGTTAGATTCGTCTAAGACTTGTGGTGCGACCGGAACTGTAAGTCGGCAGTTATTCGTCAGATAGCGTCCACAGTCGTGGCATGCTGATACGGGGGGCTTGTGACGCAGCATTGCACATCTTTCATTTCGCATGCCTTGGAGTGTTTTACTTGTGATATGTAGATATTCGACATCCCAGAATCTGACTTCAGCTCTTCTCTGGGCTTCTAATCAATTGGAGGATCCAGCCTACCCTTTCGGCATGGGTTGAAAGCTGGCGCACCATTGTGCAAAGACACCCCAGTTCGTTGGCGGGCTAAATGCATAACTAAACTTAGATTGTCATGCAGCAAGGTGTCGGCCTGATCATCTCATTGGCTGGTTGAAAGTAATCTAACATGAGTTGTAAAACTTTTAGCCAATGTCAAATCAGGCTGTAGGCTACGGTATATTACAGGTCATCGTTCCCGTGAATGGAATCTTGGTATCAGCAGCGAGAATAACTCCATTCGCATTCTTTCGGGCCCATGTTTCATTAATATTTTCACAGCAAAGACTCCTACAATTTGTCCATTTCGTTGTATCTTTTTGAAAGAGCCTTATTCTACTTATTACAGAATAACCTCAGTATCCATTATGGTATCACAAAATCCTCGCAAGTTACCAATGAAATGCTTCCTTGGACAATTGGCAAAGCCACCAAGTCTCATTGGGATGAAACGGGGCAGGGCTCGTCGGTCGATTTCTGCTCCCGAACGGCGATGCAGAAGCCCTGGATACCAACAAGTTCTGTCTCTTCTGCCATGGAGCGAACATTGCTCAAGCGATGACGGCAATGAAACCACTATCGATGGTGAAAAGATGGCGGCGCAACAAAACAGACTTCTCGGTAATCAATTGTCTGCAGCACAGGCGATAGATTTGCAACAGCTTCTGAGAGAAGAGTTCAGCTGTTGGAGTGATAGGATAGAATATACTGCACCACCAGAGGACAAGTTGCTTCCACGAAAGCGGTTCAAGGCATCGAAGTGGGACTCAGAACTTTCACGAGCCGAGGCAGAGGAGGATAGCGAAGAAGAATTCGTTGTGGTCTCTCCCCCAGAATGCAAAAAGGCTTTCCTTCATCTTGCTTGCCCTTTCTTCGTCAATGCGCCAGAGCAATACCAGCAATGCCTTTTCAAACATGATTTCGACTCTATCGAGACATTGATCAAACATCTCTTACGGCATCATAACAGGCCTCTGTATTGTCCTACATGCCGCGAGACCTTCAGAACACTGATTGAACGAGATGATCACGCCTTGGAGAATGCTTGCAAAAGGAACACGAAAGAGAAGTTGGACGGGCTCACTGAAAGCCAAAAAGCCAAATTGATCAAGAGAGATCGGTATTATCTAGGCGAAGCAGCTCGTTGGCGTTGCATTTGGTCCACGGTCTTCCCGGACCTGGAGCAGCCTCAATCCCCGTACTTAGACGATGGTAATGGGTTAAGCGCTTCTATGGTCAGGGATTTCTGGACTACCGATGGCCAAAGGATCGTCTCTGAATTTCTCAGGGGCAAGGACATACCTGCTGATGAGAACAATGCAACATATAATACGATTTGTCATACTGCGTTCGAGACCATGATGGACTGGGTTTTCAAACACGATAGCAGCTCAAGTTCTCTGACTTCTGATGGATGTACCTATACGAACCGGTCATGTGAGCTTGATGTTAGCCATTGAATATGCCGCGTTGTAAGGTTGTTCTGGGTTCTTAGTGTAGATTTTGCTAGACTTTCTCTTACTTTCACTTGCCTCATTATCTGAATATCATATAGTGCTTATCGTGCGAGCCATGACACAGTTAGAGCCTGTGACCTTGACCTTGATCAGCTGTTCATCTGTCCACACATGGTGACACAAATGGAGCGGCCCCTAAACCTAAGATTCTTGCTAAGCGTTCTGTAACAAGCAAAAGTCAAAACTGCCGCGTCACTAGCACTATATCAAGTACTTTAGACATACAGAAGAACTATATATATAATGAAAGCATAGCAGGTAAAAGCCTAATTATGCTGATGAGTATGTTTCCTATATGTATATTACTTAGGGTTTTTTCTTTCAACTAAATCTAGTTATAACACTAATAAAATATAAAATAAATGGATATAACTGAAAGCAGGGCTATATTGAAAACTATCTTATAAGTTAAGGAATTTATTATTATATCTTTCTTTACTAATTTAGGTATCTTCTAAATATATCCTATATCTATTAAGTGCCTATTATATCCCCAATCTTTAAATTAAATGTTCAATTTCCTTTTAGCTCTTATCTGTTTTTGGCCCGTTGCTTTATGTGTTGGCCCAGAAATGCCGATGGACTGGGCTTGTTCTTGGCTGGTTACTTCATTCCCAGTCTGCCCCAAGGCCTTGTGGGCCAAGTTTGGTCCCATGTTTTCAACCCTGACCCAAGGTCTGGTATGGGACTGGAGCTTTTAATAGAACATATAGCTGGAATTATTTTTGCCTTTTCTAAGGGCATTGGCTTGAATGGTTTTTAAGACGGACTAGGTTCAATGTGGTGATATAAGCTCTCAGACACAAGTCTCAACTGGAAAAGATGGACGCATTAGTTGTCCTCTGAACTTCTTTTCACTCTTTCAACCTTTCTTCAGGGCAAACGCTGCTCTTCTCTACCATTTCTATATATGGCCTGTTTTATATGATTTTACCAATTTCTGCAAATTATCAACCATATCATATTCAAAAAAGATACAATGTAGCTCTAGCAAGCTTTCTATTTCCTTTTGTTAATCTTGGTAGACATAAGAAATATCATGCAGTCTAATCAGTTCACCTGAACTGATTCATAAGTAGATGCAGCTGATTTGAGCTTAGCAAGTGTGTCTGCATATTGGCATATTGCGAATAGCCCGGCTGAGATTTAAGCTTCGAGTAGAAGAACTTATCCGTACATATAAGGTAACGCCATGTCAAGTTCCCGATCCCCCGTATAGTTATCATAGTAGCTATTCTGGAGTTCCAGATACTGTTGCTGGCCTTCGGTTATTCCCATTTCTTCCGCAGAAGTCGGCCTGAGGACACCCAATGGATCATAAAATGAATCTGACATGCCACTGTCGTTGAGCGGTTCTAGGTATACTGGGGAGCTAGTAGGTGGGTATAAATAGGGCATGGCCTGTGATTCGAAGACTCCCCCAACTGACCGAAGATCATCAGAACTCTCAGCACCGAATATTAGCTTTGGAGAGTCCCTAGTAAGAGAAGCTGAAGTTGAGATAGCGGTGTAGATCGAAAAGTTGTGCATATGATGGGGCATTTGGTAGGGATCCATAGAGTCCTGGTGACCAGCGTACATTCCTTCTGTCGTCACTTTCAACTCGGGCCTTTTGGTGATGGCCGTGTGTTGGTTCTCATTCACCCCACCAGGCTTGTTTTCGAATCGATCCTCGACAGAGTCGAGAAGGTCCGGCAGCAATGATAACAAGTGGTCCGAACTGAGAGGCATACCTCGTGTCTGGATATGCTTCGCTACAATCTCGCCGCCATCTTTACTCCAGATGTCACGAAATATGCCTGTCATTTCCTTCACTACACCATCCAAAAGCGGCTTCGGTGTAATATCCGACTTCCCAAATAGAAGCACCCAAATTTCAAGCCACTGATCCGTGGATGACATGCGTCTATTGGAACGATGCTTAAGAGCTTTCAGAATTCCAGGGGGTGTGCTATCGAGTCCCTCTGTTTTACCTCGTGCACAGTTTGCTTGGTCCCCTGACACTGTTGACAATGCAGAACCCTCCCAATACTCTGATCCATCTGAATCTGAATCTGCTGCATGTCGTCTTTTCAGGTGTTGTTTGACGATGGATATAGAGACCAGTCGGAAGTTCATGCACTCAAGAAAACGCACTGGGTCCTTTCTGTAAAACGGACACGCAAACTTCTCTTCTTTCTTGTCTTCACCGCTGCTATGACGATGATCATCATCGCCATCAAATCCCTCAAGACTGTTATGGCTTTTTGCTCGGCGGCTCTTCTTATGGGGTAGGCTGCTGCTTTCGGCAGATCTTTTCGTCGACTTTCCCGAAGCCGGAGCCCCTGAAGGAGAGAGTTTCTCCCTATCCCCATCATTCTTGTGCTGTGTTGAGTGATTTGCGTCATAATGTAGTTGAACTCTTGTTGCACCACTGTCAAAGTCATTTAGCGTCAACCCGTGGTCAAGTGAACAATTTGATACTGAATAGCTCGTTTTTGCTGAGGACAGCAAGTTGTTTGGTAGGGACGCACGCCGGGAGCTTGTTTGACCCGGAGACATGGGTCTCCTTATCCTTCGCTCAGAACAACCATTCATCTGATCATCTAGAAACTTTACTTGATGCTCTTGATACTATCAGCGTCGAGTTCAAGGTCTTTTCTCGGCACGCGGGCTTTCACTTACTTGGGGCTAGCGGTCTTGGTTTAATATCTTTATTCGTGCGGTATTCAAGTGCCCTCGTACTGAAACTAGACTGCCATTTTTCTTTCTCTTGTGTAACATTCTGTGTTGAAGGCCTGGCATATCTGTGTCCGTTCTTATCCGCTTGCTTCGAATGTTCGTCAGCCAGACTTCCATACTTCACTGCCTCAATATGGGCCTCGTCCGAGTTGATGCATTCATTCCTTTGAGAACCCAATGCAACCGAGTCTGCAACATCAGGATGGTATCGAACCAGCATATCCTGTATTTCATATAGTCAGTACCGTCCGTTTGCTATTTAACGAGCCAGAGTACCAGATGGCACGCATAGACCAATCTCGCGAAGTGACAACGAATGTCTCTCAGCAGTCACAAATTACAAAAGGGCATAACTGACATTTATTTTAAGTCGAACTGTTCGACACAGATAGATAAAAATGAGGGCGGTTACTTTGGTCGAATGCCATGAAAAATATCACAAGGCAGCCAAAGGCAACCCGGGGGGGCAAGCTAGCTATACCCTTTCAACTTCGAGTGGGGCCCCATCGGCCTAGAGCATCGGCCTACGTCAGGTAGGGAGGGGGCTTGCATTTGCTGCGCCTGGTACAAAGGTACAACAGGCACAAGACTGATAACATGTTTCATTTGAACAAAGTACTATTATTACTATTGCACTTTTCTGTTTCATTATGCCAACCACTGCAGCCGCACAGATACGCATGATATACGAGGTGTCGCACTTTGATAAGCCTTAAAACTTTGCTTTAGGAACCTTTGTTCTGGGCAGGCTTGTTTGTCGAGAAGTTGGGGGCAGTGATGTTGGTTCTCGTTGGCTGCAGCCCCCTGTAAGCAGCCGTTGCTGCACGTCGAGGCCCGAGTCCAGCAACCAGTCTTTTATGCGGTCATCGTATTGCTTGTCCAAGACTGATTGACTCGATTTCCTGCAGGTATATTCAGTTACTTAGTCTTTGTTCTCACGTGGGAATGTGCGCAGATTGAAGAACCTTTTCAAACATTGTGTGCTGGCAAACATGATGATCTGGGCTTGTATTCTTTGAAGGTAGAGTTTCAACTACAAGATCTCAAACCCGGATTATATACATACTCTAACTACGTTTTTCTCCCACAATCGTGACTGTGCAGCTTCACAATGGTGATGAGGCATGGTTTTCCTCCACCGTCGTGAGTCTCTGATGAATTAAACATAGATCAATAAACAATGACCCTCCAAACATTGAAGCTCCTGATGTACATGTACCTAATGACTGCACACCACTGTTGAATTTTTTTTTAGATTAGCTTCCTCGTAAGCTCCACTCTGAGATCTAGCCATTTCAGCTGCAGCCTATCAAATTCTCCAATTCCTTAAATCAGTTGATAACCTCCCACAATCGTGGAAACCTGAAGCGCCTTGTACGGCAGAGTCCTCAATATTTCCCCGCAACTTCCACATCTGTGGAGGATTAAGTCTTCAAAATGAGGCCTCCTGTATTGCACTCTCTTTTGCGAACCCCTTAACTGCTCCGCATCGGTGCGGTAAACTCTGCAACTACAATCGCAAAACCTGCTTTTCTCAACAATGGCCCCCAAGCTTCCACATTCGTGGGAACCAGCCGCCCGGCTACTATGGTTTACCGCCTTTCTTGATATCTTGGCATTGGATCTATTGAACTTTAATTACCTTGACATCATATCTTTCCTTATTTTAAATCCTTCTAACACCCACTGCTGTGCGACGAAACTGGCTGGGGTGCGTACGCATATCATAAGGATTTGGCTAAATGCAAATGGGTCTATCGTTTTCTACACCATGCACACCATTATGAATGAGGCTCTGCGGTTTTCTGCCTGTCGAGGCCATGGGCATGCGATGCGAACGCCTACACAATCGTGGGTGAGGTAGGTACTTAGCGTATAAGAACAAAACCAATAGCCAAACAACGTAACTCTTATAAAACAATTCACCTTGGTTTAACTTCACATTCTTAACAATTCGCAATTGAAATCTTTATACTTTTTGGGTTCAAAGGGATGAAAGACGCGGCATCTTGCTATTGACGTCCTGAAACCCAATAACAGCGGCCCGATGCTTTCTGCACTTTCAGTGCCCCGCCGTTGGAGGCTGTCCACCAGCGATAACGAAGGATCGTCTTGCTCAGGCTCGCACAAGCGTTCCACCAAACGCTACTTTCATTTTCATAGACGCAAACGAAACAAGCCCGATGTCAAAGATATTGAAGCCAAGCAAGCCTGTGCTGCCACATCGATCAATGGAAACGGTGATGACCAAGCAGTTGACCAAGAAGTCCGGCATAGGACTGGTAACACCCTGATCCTCCTGTTCAAGTCAGGGTACCCTAAAGCAGATATCCTGCCTCGGGCTAGGATGCACATTCAGCAAAACGGTAATGTTACACAGTAACTTCGACTGCGTTGAAGCTGTTATTGACTTCAGGTAATTAGTTCTCAACCCGCACAGTGGCCATCTTGGTGCTTTTGGGCCAGCCTTGCGCATCGGCCCGTTCCCGACGGGTCCAGTATCCAAGCTAGCCAGGCTACGGATAAGTACGTCTAGCGACGATCATCGCGGGACTGCTGAAGGCGGTTCTAGCCAAAAACGCCCCTCTGGAAGCCCTTGCAAGTCTGGCAGCGCCGGCAAAAAGGCGCTCAGGGAAAGCAAAATTTCCGACAAGGCCCAGAGTGACAATGGTAGTGATGATAACGGGGGGGAGGACAAGCGTCGCAAACGTCGTAAGCGCCGCAAAGACCCTGATGGACCACGTTTTCCTTGGCCTGAGAATTCTTCCGACCGTAAAAACTTTGAATGCCCATTCTACGAGGCCGAACCAGACCGGTATGGTTCATGCAAAGGACTCCGTATCACTTCCATCAGTTATCTCACTCAACATATTCGCCGAGGCCATGTATTGAACCATGTTACACTGGATGTAAGGGAAACCGACCAATCTACGGACGACAATCCAACACTCCCAGGAACGACAAGGGACCCAGATAAAATAGTCTTCTACTGTTCGAGATGCCGGATCGAGTTCCATGGCCTTGGCGCCGAGGAGAGATGGGGTAGTCATACAAATACAGGCTGTATTGAACAAAGCATTGCGGAGACGGGGGTTTTGCTCCCAGGCGAGTTTAAGAAGCTCAAAGAGGCAGTCGCTGCGGTGGCTGGCGATCATGAGAAGCATGAGAAGATACGAACCACATGTTTCCCGAGAGAATCTACCCCAGCCCAGTATAATGAGGCAGAAACTACAGATGATGTTGCTACAATTGGTGATGGTACACATCCACAAATGCTGTACGAAGCCACCGTCAATGAGATTCTCCGTCCCAACCATGACCCTCCACAAATTCTGGCACCCCCAATCCTGGATCATACACAAGACCCAAATATGCTTTTCAGCCTCTTTCCTGGCCCCTGGGACATGGCGAATAATATTGGAAATCAGAATTTTGCGACAAGCGACATCCCAAATCCTGCACCAACTGTTTTGCGAACAATAAGGCCAGTGAGGTTCGGCTCTGGTTTCATACAACCCCTCACAACGTCGACACATGACCAGACATTTGCTAGTGATGATTGGGTCACGAACAATTACAACGGCGCTCGCTAATGAGGCTGTGAGAGCCTTGCGATTTTAATACTATAATGTCTTTCATTGGGATTGTTATGTCCGTTCTCTTGGGATTTGGCGTCTGGAAGCGAGGAGTGGAGCGGTTAAACAATACATACGGGCGTTGCCGAAAAAAAAAAAAGGACTGGGGTCATGATACAGGATTGGGAAAATGAAGCATTCATGTTAACACTAATGACTGATGAAACCTGAACGTCAAGCGATAATAAAACACTGCTGGCAGGAGTAATTATCATGGCAAAAATGGGGTTGTGACAGTGTCTTGACAGGATTGCGCGCTAATTAAATCAATCTCAGGGCTTCCGTCAGGGCACAGGAGCTTGCTGGGTAACTTGGGGAATGTTGGTTGGTGGCTTGACAACCCCGCTCAACTTATGGGTAGGTGACTTTAAGTTGCTACAGGAATTTCGTTCGTTGGGAAACATGGTTGAACTTATCGAAACACACGGGCGAACCTGCGAAAGATGAGCTTGAGGCGACCTTAGAATAGTAAGGCAGTAGTCTGCCTCTTACAAAACAGTGAGGGTTTCTGAGGCTCTGCCACCTACCCATCATGAAGCAGGCTCTCTACTCCGTAGACAGGCGCTCAGTTGCCTAGCAAGGATCACGCACTCGTGGAAATAAAACAGCCTTGCATTTTGGGTACATGCTTCTTCGGCTTTGCGATCCAGGTCTCCAAGTAACTGTAGCTTGAGTTCTTGCTAACAAAAGGGGAATAGCATTGAGACACACACTGTTATTGTTTCACCAATAACCTGTCGATTCAGCTTTGGAAAAACCAAGAGAGAAGAACAACCACAAAATATGAGGCTGTCAAAAAAGATAACAGCTTCGTTCAGCCATTTCATCCGCAAGCGCGTCCTGTTCTACACGCATGCAGAGGGGTGGAATCATAAGGGATAGACTGTCTCTCACTGTTACGGGAGGGGGGATTCACTCGCCAAAATGAATTTGCTGCAGAGGCTCCCTCAGCTTATCCCTACGCAAATGTGACTTAGGTGTTGAACTGCAGAACATCCCTGTTCGATGATTTCATTCGACGAAGCATTTCACCGCTGATGTTGTGCGACACATAAGCAGCCCTCATTCGCCGCCACTGACTCAGCGCGATTCAGTTGCCAAGCTCTGAAGGTCACATTTGTGGTGCGCCTTATTCGCCAGAATAGGAGCCCAGTAGCCGAGTCTTGCTGGCTGTGCTGTGAATCGGCATTTGAGTGATTATTCTGTTAGAGAGTCGAGTATGCGGTTGTGAATAGTATCGTGGCATGTCCGCGGTTGCAGATGATGGGGCTTACGATATCTAGGAATAGTTATATATACGCTCAATAGAACCTTTGAACTAGAAGGTAAAGTTTCGTGATGAATTTGTCACAGGGTCAATGTCTGCCCAAGCATGCCCTCATCTGTCATGGCTTCAACGAGGTTTTTCTCGAGTATCGATTATACCAGTCCCTGCTCGCTCCTAAGGGCGCATAAAGTGATTCGAAATAACTAACTACGCATCCAGAACCCAATGGGCGTATTCAGATTTGGCTGTCGGTTGAATGACTGGACCTTCAAGGCAGGCTGTCGATCAGACCAACCCCATGGCGCAGCACTCAACAGCAAACCATCAGCCAGAAACTGAGATGGAGTTGGTGGGATAGATGTTCGAAGACGATCAAAACGCACCACTGTTTTCTGATTTTAAGGCATGCTACATTATAAATAAAGCACATCTAACACACGTGTGAGCTAAAACAATATTCTAATTTTGCAAGCCATCAGCTGGAATATCACATCGATCCACCCATTTCGGGAATCAGCATGCAGGACTTCCTTTTTATACACCGCCCGTATTCGTAGTAGATTGGTCATGACCGTCCACCCTAAAACCTCCGCAACACAGATCAGCTGCATTGTTCTCTAAACCTTCCAGCTTCTTACCCCTTACTACAGGCGTGTATCGAGACTTGGTAAAGTGCATGGGCTCCCAGTATATCAGCCCGGTTTTTATCCTTTCGGCAGCACGTGTACTCGACTGTGACTGTATTCGAAAGCCTACAGGAGTGCGCAATGACCATTGGTCAGAGCGGTGCTTCCGAGCCGGACGTATTTGTAACGTGTTCGAATGCACCCCGCCAGAGTACCCATGATATTGGCCTCACGCTGAAGGACGGAGAAATGACCAACAACAAATCACCGGGGCCTGTTATACGGGACAAGCAGTCCAGCAATGGGCGTCCTCGTCAGCCCAATGAAATATCGCGTATCTATACAGTCAGAGACACGCAGGGATATCGTGGGCAAGTTCTTGATCCACAGGAGGACGACTTCCAGATGCAAAGTATGATAAATGCCGCTCTTTTCCGGGATTAAGGAGAACTGACAGTTTTCAGCATATGAAGCGCTTCCAAATTCGGATAGGACAGAGTTTCGCGTTGAACAATTTCTGGACCCTGGGCTGGTTCTTGCTCAATTTGGGCTGCATCGTTATCAAGCGCCCCCAGAAACGAGGAATGTTGGAAGCCGTCGAAGAGTAGAGGGTCTTCGACAAGAAATGACTTCATCCTCCATGGCGAACTATTTGGAGGGCCCGCGAGAGAGGGGATTGAATGCGACGTCGCTCCCAAAAAGCGAAAGTTGGGAGCAGGCATCCGAGGAAGAATGCGAGCAAGACCTGCTTCTTTTAGGTGACGATACCATGGTCCAGCCTTTCAATTTGAAGAGACGGGCCGAGGAAAGCAAAGTCCCTAATAAAAGGAGCCGTAACTCGATGGCAGACGACCCTACACATGGATTTTTCTCACTCGCATGTCCGTTCTACAGAAAGGAACCAGCGCGCTACATGGATTGTATTAACCTGAAGCTGGTTCGAATATCGGACGTTAAACAACATTTGAAGAGGCGGCATACGTGGAAGTTCTCATGCTCTAGATGCTTTGCGGGCTTTGCCATGTCGAAGGACTACGAGGATCACGTACTACAACAGACTTGTGCGATCACAGACCGCGAGAACAATGACAGCGTTTCACCAGCTGCGCAAGAAGCACTAAGATACCGAGTTGATAGAAATTCCTCTTCTGTCGTTCAGTGGCGTCGAATATGGAATATCGTATTCGGGGATCCGGATCCCGGACATTCGCTGAACCCACATCACGATGGTGTCTTCAGAGAGGTTACAGGAATTATCCGTGGCATATGGGAGGACGAGGAAAAGAACATAATCTCAAGTTTAAAGGAGACACGAGATATACCTAGCGCTGATCAGCTGCGCCCGCTCCTATTCGAAATTCTTACTAGAGTTGAGGATTGCTTTGAACAAAAAGGGAAGAAGCCCTCGAAACACAAGCCACAAGAAAGACCCGAAGTCACACAAGATTACCCAGAAGAGTCTTTGGAAGAAGTAAAGCCGGATCAGAGCTGCGAATCTTCTTCAGGGGTTCAGAATATGAAGGACAGCAATGGAGCGCTCGAAATCGACGAGCCTTATAATCTACCCACGCAAAACTGGCCATTTCCAGCTGATTTTGGCACGCCAGGTAACGCCTTTGACTATTCTATGCTCCCTGCATACCAGAACCAGGAGGTCGGGCACCCGTCTGACGATTTCATTTCAGCTCAGATGCCGAAGATGTTTGACTAGAAGGCTAATGGTGCTCCAAAGTTGGGTCTAAGTTGCAGGCTTGGGTTCGTTCATGATATCGAACTTGGCAAAGATATTCTATCCTACAGAGCATAAAATATACTTAACAATTGCGGAACATCTCGATATCTTAATTTGACCAAGAGAATAGACAGGATCAATGTTTCAATCGCCCTGGTTGACGACGATATCCGTACCAAGTTTGCTGAATAAACAAGATTCTCGCAGGATCGCGGCACAGGTAGGTTCCATCAAAATCACCTCTCAAAAGCTACAAAACAGGCATGGAATTTTTTTTTTTTTTTTTTT
>JABSSZ010001759.1:0-10237 GCA_013755755.1 Fusarium sp. NRRL 25184
CCCCCCCACCTCGGATTCATCTTCGACTCAGACTTTTCATCCCTCTCCCAACCTCCCATCAACCAGCCGATCATTTGCGTGTAGCGAACACATTCATTCATCTCCAGCTATCGTCAATGCATCGCTGTCGGCTCTCTTGTTATTGCTTTGGCTCAGCTGCCCCTTGCTGACAGGCGCTCGTGTCCTGAGCAGCTCGACGCGGGATTGATGGCAATGTTTTCCAGGCCCAGAACCTCTTTGCTAATCTATTGTCTGACGGCTTCAGCTCTCCTATCATCGATTGTACAAAGTGCCCATCTCGAATACCTCCAGCAGAAGCTATCGAAATGATCGATCAGCCCCCTACCGCAATTCGTCAACCCACCCACGTCTTCGCACAAGTTCCACGAATCATCACCATGAATGACAGAATACCCATCATTAACGAAGGCAAAGCGAGAGTGTATCAACCACTGTGAACGAGCCATCACCTGGCAGTACGATCACGGAGACGGACGTGCCACTACCACGAGCAAGAATTTCAAGACGGCTTCTCCTTCCAACGACCGAGCCTTGGTGAACATCGAACCTGCTTCACCTTTTACACAAGCGAAGATCACTATTTCCTTCCCACAGACAAAGACAAAAGTAACGTCGCTACCGAGAAGTGATGGGGAAAGGAGGAGCTGTTGATGATGGATGTCCTCGGGGCCAACCAGTACAGTGGGGTATTTCAGCAACAAAAATCATTCTGAGGATGAGGCTCAGTAGTTCCTTCTGCAGCAAATCCGTCCGAGCCTGAAAGAGTGAGGACAAACCGGGTGAGCAACCTCTCAGTCCCAGATCTTGCAGACTTCCACTTCATGTCCCCCGTGAAAAGCTTTGCAGGCTCCGGCCTCGGCAGTGGGGGTACACAGTAGTCGTCGGCCTACACGAAACTGCACGCTCCGGCGTCACAGCGTACTGGGGATGTCTGTGCAGGTGTAATCCGGGCCTGCCTTGACACTAGCTGGCGATGGATGGCAGGAATGGGTAAGCGTAATACCCTTGGAGCAGTGTAAGGGGACGCAAGAGATCCTGCCCAGTCTCCTCTCATTAGTGTGCCCGACAGCTCCCAGGATATCATCGGTTCAAAGTCTTGAGTGCAGGGTTTGTTATGGCGGGCGGAGGCAACACACATTCTCAGGGGGAAGGACGAGGCTCCCCTTCAAGCCTTCAAAGCCCGCTGGAAGATATCACTGAGAAGATAGGTATATTTATGTTGAGTGTTCGACACTGGATTTCGAGGCATAGAGAGTCTGCAAATTTACAGGATAGACAATAACATCAAAGTGACCCAAGTCACCACCGTAATAGAACCCGTGATTTTCCCAGCGCTGTTACCAACCGTTTCTGTCGCTGTAGCCGCGGCAGCCGTGGTTGTGGCTATAGGAGTTACTGTTGCAGCCGGTCTGGTAGCCTTAACTTCGATGCCCGAGACTACGCTCGTCGCTGCGCGGACGTAAGAGGTTGACGAGAAGGAGCATTGCGACATGATCTTATCGATATCTGTTTCATGAAACGTTAGTCTCGAGATCAACGCAGTACTGTTTCTCGAGCTCTTACCTTCTGTGTCTTTGCTGTTCTGTGCCATGCAGCTTGCGCAAAGGCCCATCACGCCAGCGACGTCGAAGCTTTTGTTTGTGCAAATACAGGCTGCCTCGATGGGCTCGTCATCGACTTTGTGATCAAGGATGACAAGATCCCTTCGTCTGTCGCTGTGTTTCTCGGGTCCCTTGGGGTCAATGTCGCATGCGTTGGTGAGATTGACGATGGGTTGGCAGATGGTCTTGCAGGCGGTGGGTACATCATCTGCGTTGAGCTCTTCGGCACACACCATAGGGATGAAGGCAACTAAAGCCGCGAGGAAAGTTGCTGAACGCATTGTGAAATGAGTTTGGTCGATTAGCTGGTTGATAGCTGAGGTTGTTGAAAGATCTGAGTTGGAATGGGTGGAAGCTGATCTGGAGAGGAAGAGCCTTATTTATGCGAAAAAATAGATCTATCTATAGAACCTAGAGATCAGCAAGAATCCAAATAGTTTGTTGATCTTGGACATGATCAGCCTTCTTAGTCAGGTTTCAGTCGTTTCACCAGTTGAGACGGCATCATGTCCAAAAATAACTGGAGCCACGGAGCTTGATCAAGCCAACAAGAATATTCTTAAAAATATGGAACGCTATCCATCAGTTGTTCCAGTAAAATGTTTCAACATATTCCAATTGGAGATTTCTGGTAAAGTGCCGCTGTTATTTTTAGTCCTCGCTCCCCGGCTACAAACAGCAACATGTCACACGATGTCTGAAAGGGGACTGGACGAAACATGCAGGGTCACGTTCCCATGTTTCCGAACAAAGATCGAGTCTCGGAACATCGAACTACTGCAAAGGGCTGGGACTTATTTAGACACGATTTTCATGCTTAAATCGAGCACACTTCTGAAGGGTAAAAATAGAAGTGGTCTCGTGAGATGGTTGAAAGCTGATGTTGGTTGGTCGGAATGATTGATTCTCCGACTTACGCGGCTTCCCCGCAATCCAAGTAACCAGGCTCAGCTAACAAGACCATCTGACCTCGAAACACCTAGAGAAATAAATTCCCTCTTGTTTCTATTCTCACCATCTCTCCGAGGAAAAAGGCTGTACCGCTATCGAAAACATGAAACTCCAGACGGTGCTCCAAGCGCTGTTAATCGTTGGAGTCTCCGGGGAACCCTTGACTAGTGCGCGATACCCACTGCATTGAGACCGTTGAACGCTAACAATAGCAGCAAATTCAACCCACGATGCTTCAAGCGGAGACGATGACCCCAGCATCCTGAAGAACCGTGGAGGTTGGGTTAACCCGGAGGACTTGGCACCAATGCCGCAGTGTATTGCCCAACAGGATCAGTCCGCTTGGTTGGATGCAATGACAAAGTGCACTCGCCATCGCTGCACTTCGTATTTCATCTTTTGCACGCACTATCAGTGGCTTACTGAACTGAGCTGTATGAGCGCTGAGTTCTCGCCCAGTGTTGTCAAGCACTACAGCAAGTACTGCAGCAGATCTATCCTCGCCAAGGCACAACTTCATCACTGGATTCAGACGACAACTGGTAGAAACTGGCTTGTTGATGTTGGAGATACGAATAGCTTGCAAAGTTTATCACCCAAAAGTCTGACCGACGGATACGCATCCATATATATCGCCAACGAAGCGCCAGCATGCCTGAGAAAGTCACCTTGCGCCGTAACTAGAGAGACGTTCGACCAAGTCATCGGTTCCTGCAGCTTCACAGCCACGACACAACATACTGGCAACGCAGCTCGTCCATGGGAATACAACAGCCGGCGAAACTCCATGACACCTCTGAGTTTCGATACCGCAAGCTACGACCTGACTAGCAGTCACATTCCTGCGGGAGAGTATTTCGACAAAGCCTGTTTCTGCAACACTTTTGCCATGCCCCAACACGAAGAACCATGCTCGACATCGAGCCCAAAGGATCTGGAGACACAACGGCAATGGATGAACGAAACTTGCGGATATACGTGGCATAAGCCGGCACGACTTCAACCCCGTGACATGATCCCGTGGCGATGGAGGATCTACCCCAGATCCCCTGGAGACGATGCGAAATGCCCTTCTAATGAATGGAAGCTGATGAGTATCGGGTTGATCAACTTGGTAACATTCTTTGCTATAGTTCACGCCAACAATTCACGACAGAGCGACAGCACCAATGCCCGTCCGCTGTTCTACGATCCTGTAAGATGGATCTTGGGAGGAATCATTCTCGGGTGCATTCACCTGCTCGCCAATTTGGCAAACGCAACTATCGTCCAGGCCACCCCCGGCTATGAGGATGTTCCCGCCATACAGCTCATATTGCTGTGGTGTTCGCTCCCTCGCCTTATTTGGCTTCCTATCTCATCCCACGGCACCAAGAACTCGGGATTCCAGGACATGACCTCCTCAATGTCTGCAATGTTTGCGGAAGCGATCCTTCAAGCCTTCTCATTCTATCACATGTGTTTAACAGTGAACTACGGCCGCATTCACGACTTTTACTTCGGAGCTTTGTCAGGAGCGACAAGATCACCATTTGCTGCACTCATGTTCGGCGGTGCACTTGTATGGCTGTTTATTGTGGCCATGATGGCTGTACCAGTCATCCGGACGATACGGACTCGCAGCGAGCTTGGCGAGAAAGAAGATGGTGCATCAAGCCCGGACGCAAAGGAGTGGACGAACCCAAAGGAGGAGGAATGTCTGTTACCGAAGTCACAAACGCGATCTGATGGTCACAACTACGGTACCCTTCCAACCAAAGTCGAGTCTCTTGATCCGTCTATGAGGCGTCATTCACGACTTCACATGGCCCTGGCCATGGGAGTGCCTCTCCTTTGGCTTGCGCAATGGCTATTCTGGATCGGATTTATTGGACTGAGCTCACATGATTTCTGTCTTCCATCGCTAGAGACTCTGACGGGTGTTTGGCTAGCCTCCTCTTTGGGAAGCGTCATTATCAGATCATATCTATAATTCTATAAATAGCAAGCGTCGCATGAAATTCGCTTAGTCTCTCTGATATAAATCATTGCGCCGTCGACAAGTTGAAACTATAAACAGGGCTTAGGCGTTACTGATAGCTCTTCGTCTCTGGGAAATTGTTGAAGGTAGATATGGAGTTTGTTGAGGTAATTGGTTAATAACCCTATAGGGCCAAAGCTAATGGGTAAGTCGGCTGCCAAACGCCATGAATGGAATGCTGGGCATTCTTCAAGATACGCCACCTTCTAGCCGAGGCCAATTTGTCATATATCTGGCCTGCTTACGATAAATGGTCCAGAAACAACGGTCTTTGCTGTACCGCCGCCAGCAGCAGTCGCCGTAGCGATGACCATACTCGCCATGGCGGCCTCGGTGACCTCTGCTGTAGGATTCATGCTCTAGGTGCCTAGAAAACTCAATTCTAAGTTGATCATTGGCGGGGTGATGTACGCAAATGTCTGTAGTATCTCCACTGAACCCCCAATAGAGGCAGAAACCAGGTTTAAATCCCTCTTCTAACTTCTAACGGCCAAGGTATTTAAGGTTTCTTCAACGGGTGAACGGCTTTGAAGCTACCGAATTTGACGTAGTGGGGTCCAAACCAGATACTATTGAAGCTTAGATAATGCTCATGCAGGGACAATTGGATTATTCCCTTGCGTATCTTACAATCCACACGAAAAGTCCCTGAGCCCGGTTCATTCCCAGAGCGGATTATTATGCCGACTACTGGAAACTGCATTCCATACAATCATCGATACGAACTGGAAATGAGGGGTTTAAGTGATCTCAGATCGAGGGAGTGGAAATTATCTGCATATATAAAATGTCTTACAGCACAGACCTGCATGCCAATCCCTACCCGCGATTCACCTTTGGATAGACAACGTGTTATAGACAGTAGTTTGAAGTCCGGAGTATTTACATCTATCATCATCCACAGCTTCTGTCCTAGCTCTCTATCACGCTCATTCTTACATTCATTTATCCATTCGTTTCTAGTCACTCTTTTATCATGCGTCTTTCTTCCGGCCTCCTCTTGGCCTGTGCCTCGAGTGCATTGGCCCAGTTCCAGCAGCTCCACCATTTCAAGAGGTTCACCAACTCTAGTACCTCTGCCATTGAGACACAGACGTCCACATCGTCTGTTGAGACTACCTCCTCCATTGAGGCCACCACCACGAGCAGTGCCCCAGTAAGCTCTGCGTCTGTTGGGCTCAGTCTCAAAGACTTCGTCTTGGGCCAGGGTTCTTCTTTTTATCCGCCGCCTGATGGCAATAGCATGTGAGTGTCACCCTCTATTGGCCATGGTAGTAACCCCTCTGACATGTTTGAACAAAGCCTCATGTTTCCCGAAACCTACGATGGTTCTTCTCTTGACCGTCGCCAGATCCCTAACGCCATGCCCTTTACACCACCAAAGATTGCCATTAACTATGTCCGATTCACAACCCCTACACTTCCTGTTTTCGTCGGTCCGATTTACCTGACTTGCAGTAATACCTTGCCTTGTGTTGGTATTGCCTGTGCCTCACTAGTTTTCGGCAACAGTAAGCGGGACGTGCTCAATAAGCGGGACGTGCCTTGCGTTTTTCGAGTTCTCGTCGATGGAGAGGTCGTACTTCAGGAACCAATAACCGGAACAGGCACTCTTAACCTATCTACTAACCCATTTCCCCTGAAATCCGGTTACAAGTTCTCATTCGAACAGGGCTGTGGTAGCGAGATTATCCCTATTATCCTCGAAGGAGTCACCGTTAATGATGGGCCGGGCAGAACTTCAACTCCTATCTCTTCGTTAGTCATTGCAACTAGTGGTCTTGTTGAAACTGGTACTGCCACAACTGAGAGTGCTATCGAGACCACCGGAGTTGTCGTCACCACCAACTCTGAGGGGGAGACAGTCACCCTCACTGAAGCTACTGGCGCTGCCTCTTCTGGCGCTGCTGGCTTTACCACCAACTCTGAAGGCGAGACAATTTTCCCTACTGAGACTGTTGCCACCAACTCCGAGGGTGCCACCACCAACTCTGAGGGTGAGACAGTCTTCCCTACAACTACTACCAGTGCCGTCTCTTCTTCTACTGCCACCTCTGTCCCAGGCTTTCCCGGCAGCATTCTCGACTTCACTCTCTTCGGATGCGTTGGCTCTACTGCTGGCTTCCCGACCTTCACTTCCGTCGAGACTAGCGAGCGCATGGATCTTGACGTCTGCGGCAGGCTCTGTGTTGGACGTGTTTACTTCGGTGTCTATGATACTACCTGCTACTGCGGTGATGAGCTCGGCGACGATGCTAGCCGGGTTGACCTTGACGAGTGCGACATTGAGTGCCCCGGAGACGACTCCCAGTTCTGCGGTGGTGACTCTGCCAGGAAGCTCCGTGCTCGTCAGAGCGTCCCAAGCAACCGACTTCTCACAGTCTATGCTTCTCCCCAGGATATTGTAGTCACCGACTCTGTCACTCAAACTGTGACTGAGGAGCAGACCGTCGTCACCACCTTCACCACTACCGTCACTGGAGCTTCCACCACAGTCGTTGAGACTGTCACTACCGCTCTGGTTTGCGTCAATGGCCAATGCTTTCCTAGCACGTCCACCGTCTACATTTTTATTGAGCTCAACGGCAGTGACTGCAATGGTCGGTGGGTCTTTATTACTGAACCATGCCCTGGTGGCTACAAATATGTCCCCAAGTTCTGCTCAGGAGGCAACTGTGCCGGCCTTCAGGTGTATAAGCCTCAGCAGTGTCCTGACTGGTACAATTACGACTCTTTCTTTGTTGCTTCTGACTGTGCTGTCTGTTCTCAAGGCATTCAATACCTGCCTTGGCAGAACTCTTGGGGTACACCAGATAAGTGCAACAATCTGGTTCCTGCTTGCTCTGGAGAGTACTGCCCGTCCAGCCACCAGGGTGTTGCTCCCCATGGTGGCAGCTGGAGCTCGAACTCGACTGTTCCCCATGGAGGTTCCAACGGCCATCCAGGTTCCAACGGTGACTCAAACGGCGGCTCTGGCGGTTCCGGCGGTTCTGGGGGCTCTGGAGGCTCTGGTGGTTCTGGAGGTTCTGGAGGTTCCAGCTCTGGCTCAAGCTCAAGCCCCAATGGTGGCTCCAACAGTGGTTCCAACGGCGGCTCTCATGGGGGCTCTGGAGGTTATGGCTCTAGCTCAAACCCAGGTGCCAATGGAGGTTCTGGCAGTGGTTCTAATGCTGCCCCTGGCTCTGAGGGTACTTACCCTAGCACTCTCGCTGTTAGTGGTGCTAGTAAGCAAGCCATGGATGTGCTGGCTTTCCTTGCTGTATTCATAGCTTTTCTTTAAATCTCCCATGTTGTTAAGGATTGACGAATTAGGTTTCTATTTCTCCTAATCATTTAACATGTTTAATTATACTTGATGACTTGAAAAGAATTGAGCTTTGAATTATACTTGAAAATTGTTGATCAGCAGTACGGAGTACATATACTAGCTTTTGTCAGATTGAGATCTGACCAATTCGTTTTCGTTGCTCAAGATTCCCAAGAGTGTTTGGCTGGCTTGGTCTGTAGGAAGCGTCATAGGAGGACGGCATCGACATTTTGATGCCAGATGCTACTCATTGTATTTGTGCGTACCGTCCTTTCACAAGAAACTTAAGGTTAAGTTATGCTTAAGTATTGATGATCACTCGTCTGGCCGGGGGCTCTGACGACGCTAAGCTCAAAGTGGTGTCAGTTTGTTCCGTGGCCTAAGCTGAAAGCCTAGCTGGCGATCCTTGGCATCCGCGACCTACGAAACCAAGAGATTGAAACACGTGGGGCACCACGACACAAAGAAATTAACCGCCAACGTCCATTCGTATGCTCATGATCTCAGCCGCACTATATAAAGCCATTGCCCAGCATTACCTCAACTGAGACTTACTATTCCACTTCACAGCCTCATAGTTTTTCATCACCATGGGCCAAGATGAAGTCGGTTTGGAGGTCCTCCCCCCTCCTCCAAGCTACTCAGCCTCAAACCAAGATGAGGGTTTTATCATGCCGACATCTTTCACCATCCATAAACAAGGCGATTCCGAGGTCAAGTTCAACATACGCGCCAACCCGGGCAGCACACCACTTTCAATTGCATGCACATACAAAAACACAGAAGACGATTTCGAGGCAAAGGTAAATCTGCTCCCCCGAAAAGATGAGAACGCATCGCCTTTAGCAACAGTAAAATACTCCCACCACACCGCCGAACTGGAATTCACCAACATATCTCCTCCTTCAAATATCAACATGTATTATCGTCTTCTGGGCGATAGAAACGCAACACATTCATTCAACGTCAACATTCCACAGCGAACAAGTTTTGAGTGGAGGAATCTTGGCGATGAAGAAGGATGGAAATTGTATATGGGTTCGAGGCCTGAAGTGCTGGCGGTAGGTGCCTTGAATATGGGGTCGGATAAACCTACGCGATTTGAGTTTACGGATCTGGAGATGGTGAAGGAGTTGGATGAGCAGTGTAAACTGGTGATTATTGCGTCGTGGTTGAGGATCTGGGATAAAGTAAGGATTCAGTTCAGACGGCCGCCTGATGAGGGGGAGACGGAAATGATATTGTGTAGCTGCGGCTTCTGTGTAATTCTATAGCGCCGCCGCTTTAGCAATCTCTATACCAGGCCGCCTGGTACTTCAATGCGTTACATCGTTGATCCGTCCCGGTGATATCATCTTCTAGCGTGAAGTCTAGCGATAATGTACAGCCAATCAACAGATGCGGAGGTCACTCCGTCATATCGCCCCTGATCAACATTAACAAACCCATCTCCCCATGACGCAACCCGTTGCAAATTCCCCTACAACACGAACAAAAATCCATCCATGAAACCCAAAAGCACAGATTAAGTCCGTCCAATGAACTATCATCCACTTTTACCCCGCGCTCCAACCAGCCTATCAAACGAAGCAGTCCCGACTCCCTCACCCAAAAGACGCGCTGTTGCCATAGCTTGCGACGCGTGCAGGAGTAGAAAAGTCAGGGTACGTTGATCTCTGCCCCCTGTCGAACTCATGCTTACTCCATATAGTGCACAGCCGAGTTTCCAACATGTGCCGCGTGTCAGCGCCGTGGCGCCGAGTGCAACTATGCTGATATTGCTAATGAACGTGAGATGCACTCGAATCAACTCAAAAAGAGAATTAAAGAGTTGGAGGATGAGAACAGAAGCTTTAGAGCCCTGTTTCAGAGTTTGAGGCATCCGGGTGGGAGGACGAATCAAGAGATATTGCGGAGGATACAGGCTGGTGATGATTTTGGAACCGTCATTGAACACGCTCGAGACCTGGGCAACCAAGGGAAGCGGAAGAGATCCCCGTCACCAAGTTTACTGGCTACACAACGACCGTCGGACTGGACAACTATCCGTGGCATTTTGCCCAGAACACCTATTGCTTCTCCTGCCGCAATCTATCCCATCGTGCTACCTATTCACGTCTCGACGCCTCCACCTCCCCCTCCCCTTCCCTCACCCCCCATCGATACACTCACTTCTCCAAAGGATGCTATCTTGGGCCTCTTGACGCTATCACAGCGCGGGAAACCTGACCTTGTCCTGCTCAATGAACCCCATCCCAAGGAACACTGCGATCTTCGCTTGAACAAGCTTTCTGTTTCATACTGGACACGTGTACCAATAAGCAACAGATCTGCGTC
>JABSSZ010001760.1:0-12966 GCA_013755755.1 Fusarium sp. NRRL 25184
AGGTTTATTATTGGCAGATTGCCTAGGGCGTGGGGCTGAGCGATGCGAGTGTCACGTCTCTTAATGGAAGATTCAATGCGTGTCAGGCTTGATTAATATAAAGAAGATTTATTGATAGCTGGTGAGCTAGAATCTATGAAAGTGCAAATGAATGTGTTCTTTATACGAAGTGTGCAGTCATGGATCAGTGAGGTTGTCGTAAGGATCAGTGTTGGAACTAGGTGGGGATGCTGTGATTGGTGAGAAATATGGGATACACGTGATGTAACCGCTGGGATCGTAACATGATCCACTTGCTTATCGTGTACGTTATCTTTCGAACTGAGCAAGAAAAAGCGGTTGAAATATATGGTGCTTAGGTTTTATTGGCTCGCCGACGGCCAACGCTCCCTATCGTAGCTGTCGAGTAGGTTGTCATGAATATTATAAGTACAAACAACAAACTGAACGCTATTAAAGCAAGTAAGTTACTTACAACTAATATATCAAATTGAAAGAGCTGAACAAAGAAGTCCAGCCACCTAACCTCGCGTCGCGTTAAGACCGAGCGGGGGGGGATAGGAGGACTGTCTAGGTCGATACATCCACAAATACCGATATTAACCGAGGATACCGAGAATATGGGGTAAGATCACATACTTGAGCCGGATCCCGCGTTCGACGTTGACCCCTCATTTAATTCATTTCGTGTCTTTCTGAGAGTTCAAGCTCGGAACTGAGGTTACCAGTTCTTCCAGGGGCGGAGTGGTTGGATGAGCCCTCCGGATCTTCAAGCATTCATGTCGGGGACAACTCCCCGCCTCAGCAACCTGGATTCGTTGCCGTTAAGTCCCCGATAGCCCACTGGCGTGCCTCATCCGAGAAACCTGGAGTAAATCCGGGGCCCCGTGGGGGTTTTTGGGTCCCACAATGTCGTCCTGAGGTCCAGTTAGACGATTGAGCGCATCGCACCGACTGGCACGCCACACGCGGCAGGTATATATATCCTTGAGGGGCCAACAGGTGATTATTTGCGTTCGCGACTGCAAATCTTGCAACCTTTAGAGTCAATGCTTCATATCTCTGTATCAATTGCTTTAATTGAACTGTAACGTTATACACAATGTCTCAAAACGAATCAGTTATTGCTTGGCCGAGTCACATTACGGCTGCTGAGAGACAGTTCTTTGATACCTTTTATCAGCTTCTCGATGGGACTACACCAGAGGAGGGAAAAGCTTGGAGCGAGACTTTTGCTCCAGACGGGGAGTTCCGAGCGTTTGGCCATGTATTCAAAGGTCATGCTGGTATGTTTGCCCTTGTCCTTCGCTTGGCCCTATTCCTCGTCGAGCTGTATAGTTACTAAACGAATAGCCACCGAGAAACATATTACAAACTTCTGGAAATCTTTTCCAGGACTGAAGCACCAACCGTTAAAGGCGTATACATACGATCCAGCCGGACGGGAGCTGATCATTTTGACAAACTACGAAATGACTTGCCCTGACGGATCTGTCGTTGAGGACAAGAGTGCAGCCCACTTTCTTCTGAAAGAAGTCAATGGTCGACGTGTTATTGAACAACTGACGCTATACCTGGTGAGTCCCAAACGATTCCATCCGAAGGGCCGTGTGCTGATCAGATTAAGGACCCCCAAGTATTAACCAACACGTTGGCGAAAGGGGCGCTCTAGAATATAGATATCTCATATAGCCTGAATATAATAGTAGTGAGCTTGAGTTGTACATTTCCGAACCAAAAATGTACGTGCCAATGAGTCATTCCCGCCTGTGAAGTTTTCAGGATTGACTAGTATTTTGGACTCTGGACGCATTATCACACAAAGTGGGACGAACAAAACCCGTAACGTTGTGGATAAGCATGCGACGCATGCTAACCATATTTGTTAGATTACTTGCACTACTTCCTGATAAAATTATCAACACTGGGTAAACGTCCGAGATTTGCGTTAATCAGGCCACCTAATGACGGAGGTATCAAGCAGTAGTACTGCATTCTCTGTCCTTGAATTTCGCCCATTGCTGCTCAAAACCAGCGCCCTTGACCCATCTATCTGGATACAATGCTTCCTCAGTGGAATCTAGAGCAATATGTGCGGTCTGCAGAAACATGCTTTGCTTCATCGGAAAGTCTGCTCTCCCCTCGTATTCCCGGGACACTCTTTCGCCGTTCGCCAGGGCCCGAAGAAGCTTAGTTACGTGGGAGTCATCCAAAAAGGTGTTGACACGCTTGAAGAGTTGCCCCCAGCCCATCTCTGGCTTCTTGGGTCGATAGCTGACAACTTCGTTGATGCGCATCCGAGGACTGCCTCTGGCGGCATAGGCGACAATGTCAAAGCGGCCTTTCCATTCCAAAAGTCGAGCTTTGTCTTCCACGCGTACCCAATCTTTGTCAAGAAGTGCGGAAAAGAAGATGGAGCAGTTGACGTTGTGGATCAAGAAAAAGTCGAGTTTGTGCTGCTTGTCTGGTCGCTGAGCAGCGGCCGTGTAGAATGCGCAGACGTTAATCATTTCTGCTGTCTTGAGCTCCAACTCTTCCGGTGAGACGCGCCATTGTGCTGCAATCTTCCACAGCTCCTCTGGAGCTTGGGCAAGTGGGTTATCGTCGATCCAGCTGCCATCTCCCCAACAGGCAGCCGAGCGAATTGCATCGTTCTGTTCTATCTCTCGGATGAGATCGATCATAGGCCGACTTGACTCATTTCTCAACAGCTCTTCAGCGTCTTGGATGCCTTTGAAAAAGTGGGCAACTTCAGGTTGGTGGACCGCACTCTGGGCAAGCCCTTCTGCTATGATGGGAGGCTGATTAAACTCGATCCCGAAGCCAAAGTGAATCACAGGATGTAAGAAGCCTACAATATTCAAAGATTAGTTGATATTATTCTATGTATCATGAGGAGTACTTACTTGCAAACATTCGGGAAAGCAGGGCTTCTGCGACCCGCGAGCGTGAGAAGAGATACTCATGAACAACAGGACCAACCCCACGCTCAGCAATTTGATGCTCAAAGAATCGCAAGTAGTTATGATAATTCTCCGGATGAGACAGACAAGCGAGGAAATAATTTTCATCCTCGAGTTTACTGACTACTTGTTCATCCAGAGGATGCTGCGGTCGCTGAAGCATCTTTTCTTGAGCGTAGGCTCGATGCATTTGCGTCGGGGTAGCTCCCAAGGCAGCTTGCGTCAACATGTAATGAGTTATGTGGTTGTGAAATCCTCGATCATTGAAAAAGACGTGGTGTTGTTCATGGTTTGCCTGTAGCAGCTCGTTGGCAGTCTTAATTGTTTCATCAGCTACATCGGGGACATGGAATACTCCCACGTTGTCCTGAGAAATCTCGACTATTGATGCATAAGCCATGATTGTAGATTTATCAGAATAAAGAGAATAGTGAAGAAGCAAGCAAATTTGCAAGAGACCTTGGGGATGACGGCTACTCGACTTCGGAGGATCTTTTATCTACGGTAATGGAAATCATTCCCACAACTGACGACGCCAATACTTGCCAGGTGTTCCATTCCTCGCAAAATCCGGTACTATTCACCTCATACTCGACTGTGCCTGGCCACCGATACGGAGTAGTAATCTCCACGGGAATCGGCGGGGAGATAGGGGGTAATTAAGCTGGGCTTCAGATGCCGAGCATTTCGGAACTTTTGCGGGGATGTTGGAGTTGCGGAGAGGTTCTTGCACGTAATTCGATTGGTTCAATATGCTCCGGCGCTAACAGAGCTGATCATGGGCAATCGACAGAATCTCTTGCTTCCGGCCTGAGTGCTATGAGCTCTCCTAGAGGCGTACGTTTCGGGATTGAAGAGTGTAGACCCGAGAGACAACTACTGGTCTTCGCAGAGTATAATAGACCTTGTAAAAGTCCCATATTGATTGTCGTCGGACAGTTCCTCAGAGAATTCTTTCGCAGTCACTCAAAAGCACCTCATTTCACCTTATTCTAGCCTCATCATGACATCCGAAGCCATCAAAGACATCCAGAATCTCAATACGTTGGGCATTCAGCCCTTCTATTGGAGAAAAGGCCTTGATCCCAAAGAAGGAAAACATCCTGGCCTCCGAACCAATCAGACGGAGATTGCGGATGGCATGGAAATCACCTGGGATGTGCCTGTGCCTATGCGCGATGGTATCAAGATATACGCCGACATCTTCCGCCCTGAAGGCGTAAAGGGCAAACTTCCCGTCATTCTCACGATGAGTCCCTACGGCAAGCACGGGCCCAAGACTTTCGCCATATTTCCTGGTGCTGGCGTCCCAGACGGATGGGTCTCAAAGTATGCAGTCTGGGAGGGAGTGGACCCTATTACCTGGACCAAGAAGGGCTACATCGTCGTCAATGGCGACAGCCGCGGATCTTGGGGATCAGAGGGTAACCTAGAGATCTTCAGCAAGCAGGAGAGCAAGGATGGCCATGATCTGATTGAATGGCTGGGTACGCAGCCCTGGTCCAATGGCAAGGTTGGTATGGTCGGAGTCTCGTACCTTGCCATCATTCAATGGGGCATCGCCGCGACCAAGCCCCCACACCTTGCCTGCTTCATGCCCTGGGAGGGTTTCACAGACCTCTATCGGGATTATAGTCACCACGGCGGTATCCCCGAGACCAAGTTTATGAACTTTACCATGTGGTCTTGCCGTTGTGGCCCTAACTATGTCGAAGATTGGATCAAGAATCACGAAGAACATCCACTGTACGACGACTACCACCGCTCCAAGGACAAGTACGAAACTCTTTCGAATATCACCGCGCCTGTCTATGCTGTTATTGACTGGGGTGACCACGGCATGCACACCCGTGGATGCCTTAACGGCTGGACAGGGGTTAGCTCCAAGGACAAGTGGCTTGAGATCCACGGCCGCAAGAAGTGGCGCTACTTTTTCGAGGAGGAGAGCGTTTCCCGTCAAGAAGCCTTCTTCAAGAAGTATCTTAAGGGAGAAGAGAGCGAGGTTGATAGCTTTCCTCGGGTGAGGATGGAGGTTCGGGACCGGGCGTGGCAGGGAACGTTTCGAGGCGAGAACGAGTGGCCTCTGGCTCGCACCAAGTACACAAAGTATTATCTTGACTCGGGGTCGATGCAGCTTGGGCCGAATGAGCCACAAAAAACATCGGTTGCGTCTTATGAGTCCACGTTGCGGGACAACTGTGTGAACTTTACACACAAATTTACTAAGGATACGGAACTTACCGGAGGCATGCGACTGAGGCTCTACGTTTCGACGGAGAAGGGAGACGATATGGACCTGTTTGTGCAGCTGGACAAGATTGGTGTCGACGGTAAGGTTGCACCGTTTGTGGCTTTCTCCATGGTCGACGATGGGCCTCTTGGCCTCGGCTGGCTTCGTGTGAGCCACCGAGAACTTGTTATCAACCGCAGCACCACTGACAGACCTTGGCATCCTCATACCCGCCGATTGCTTCTTCGACCGGATGAAGTTGTCCCAGTCGACATTGAGATCCTTCCTACGTCTACGCTGTTCCGCCCCGGCGAGACATTGAGGATCAAGATCCAGGGTAACGACTGCTTCCGGCACTCTACACCAGATGTAGTGCAGTTCCACGAGCGAACTGTCAACCAGGGCAAGCATTACATATACTCGGGCCCTTTCTACGAGTCGTATCTAGTACTCCCCATCATTGACTAAATGAAGAAGGTTCTCTCGCCCGACTCTTATGGGTGATGATTAGTAGGACTAGATGCCGCAAATAGTGCCGCTCAATTCACACTTGCTTGATTTACGACCAAGTTGACGACAGACCGGACATTAGACAGCTATTACTCTCAGAATGAATTATATTTCATAAATTACGTCATGAAATGCGTATAACCATACATGGAAGGCTGGTGATTCACTTATGATGTTTTTATATGAACATTTGGAATTGCAGCGTGCGATCAATTCATGGATGCGCCCTCCATATGTGGCTGAAGCAAGGATTGGAACCACTCAGCGTACTTCAATATATTGAATGGATTGATGATCAACGTCAATTCAACTCAATCAACATCGAGATATGATTACGTAACACGTCAATCCATCTTGATGTTCTGTTGATTGAATGGGTTGAATTTGTTGACTTGTTGATTTAGGGTAACTTAGAAGATTTTGCTGCCTGGATTTTGGCCTTGGTCCAAGGGTAATGCCTAGAATCCAGGCGTGACTTCGCGATCGCGTCTCAACGGACAAGAAGTTCCGTGCTGCGACACCAAGGCCAACGACGTGCTGTATCTGACAAAATAGAACCTGCCACACCTTCAATGAACGATGAAATCGAGACGCTCTCCTGCATAACGCCTGTCGAAGCTTTCCCAGCAACACCTGCCTCCAGCGTGCGATCAGAAACACCTCAAGATCCAGAACATTAATACCTCTGGCGGTGTTTCCCCGACTATGTATGGTCACAACGTGTTTGAGATATATCATCCTGGGTATGGGATTTTGGGTATGATATTTAGAATCTCAATGGCAGCCGCCGATGGGTCTGCAAACGCTGTATCCAAAACAAGAGCCCAAGGCCAAGAAGCTTCGCAGAAAATGGGCATCCAGAACGCGAACGCTCATTTATTCAGAGGTCACGGAATATGGGCTCCTGCTGAAGCGACGAAATCAGCGGCTCAGAAGAAAGCAGAGAAGATGAAGACAAAAGATCAGAGGTTGATCGCTGATGTGATGAAGCTCGATACTAGGTTCCCACGCGAACAAGGGATTGCGAATAGTCTTGTTAAGAGCTTTGACCGGAAGCATTTCCAGCGTCTTTTGCTGGAATGGAACATTGAGGAAAACCACTCATTCAGCATCTGTGAATAAGGACGACTGCGCTAGATATACGAATACCTCAACCCACTTGTCAAGATCACTGATGCCAGTATCAGCAGGAAGACTATCCGCCATAGAATTCTGTCAGCCTATGAATCACACAAGGGTAAGGTTATAGCGGCGTTGAACTAGTTAAGCGGCCTGATTCACGTCTCCTTTGACGGATGGAAGTCAGGTAACAGGCACAGCCTGTACGGGATTGCTTGTTTCTTTCGAGATGAGAATAGCCAGCCGCGTAAGCTGGTGCTTGGCGTGCCTGACTTATGAACGCGCCATTTCGGAAATAACATTGCGGCCGAAATATTTGATGTTCTTGATGCCTATAGGATCCAGGATAGAATTGAGTACTTTATACTGGACAATGCAGAAAGCAATGATAAGGCTATGGAGGTAATTAGTAGCAAGCTTGGGTTTGTTGGATTGATGAGGCGTGGATGCTGCATCGGCTATACTCTAAATCTCTCGGCTAAAGTGCTGCTGTTTGGCCATAATGTTGAGGCTTTTGAGGAGCAGTTATCAGGCGCAGTGGCACTGTCTGAGGCAGAGCACGCACTTTGGCGGCGCAAAGGACCTGTCGGAAAGCTATATAACCTGGTGGTTGAAGTCAGAAGGTCGGACCAGCTTACTTATCTTCTGCGGAGCATACAACGTTCTGAATTCGACATGTCTTCAGATCCCAGAATTAAAGCAAGGAAACCACTCGATTTGATCATTGACAATGATACCCGGTGGCTTTCTCAACTGTATATGATCAGGCGCACCCTCACTCTTCGGCATGCTTGGAAATCGATCGTATAGATCGATTTCTAGCTTTGAACGATCGATTTGTATCGAGCATCACCACCGCTCGATCGATATCGATCAACTGAGGGCGACAATCGATCGATCTAGCAATCGATATCGATCGATGACCAATTAGATCAGTTCTGGGTTTCGCTATTCCTATCTACCCTTATCCTGCCTACCAGTTGAAGAACTTGCCTCTAATTCTCGCCTTCAAGTAGACTAAGAGAAAGAGTCAGCCGGTAGATGCCGGCTTTGCTCCAGGATTGAAGACACTGGGATATGCCTATAATATGCCATCGTAAACATGACCCTAGTAATGTTATTATCCTCCTATAACTGCTAAAGTCTCTCTCTATTTCTACTGAGGATGATGTGATAGTAAGAAAGTTAACGGCCATGTATGATAGCTGAGAAAAACATATAGCACTAACGTCCCTTTACTAACTCATCGGATTAGCTTTGTATGCCATGTTGTTAATTGGTGGCTCTGATAGATACTGGTCAAACTTGTCTTGTGGTGATATTGCCGCCTGCTGGTTGTTGCTTGCACTGTCGCCCTTGAGAATCAGAACTGCCCGTAGCTAATGAGCGACTGAAGGCCAGCTGACGTTTAATATAGTCTAAGGCACTCGTAGCCTCTGCTGCCGAAACGGTCCCAGACCCCGCCCCATAAGCCTTGTTCTTGTTCTTGTCTTCCCATATGGTCGTTAGGCTTCTCTCAAACCTTCTCCTCCATTCTGATGCTGACGAGTCGGGAGTTGGTCCCAAAGCCGTTCGAGAGCTCGCCAACTACGGCTAACGGTGACTTCCTTCTATCTGCGGTTTACTTTGCGCTTGTATCGAACAAGCGGTCGGAAACACTGCCACTGGATTGATTCGGTCTCCGGGTCGCTTACTGTTCAATATAATTAGGCTTTTTATTATTACGCGGCCAGAGTTGTATTCACACCTTGAACCGGTCCTTCGTCCTCCCAAGACTACACCCCACCGCAGCATCACTATATTTAAGCACCATGCTTTAGGCCATAGCCATAATTCCCCTCACTGCCACCTAGCTATTTATCATGGAAGCTAGCAGCCCTGCATACTAACTATTATAGCTATGTAAAAGAGTTTATCTTATCTGATGCGTACAATAACTTCAACTTCACCTTCACCAAATACAGATACTACCAGCTCTCTGCTGCCCCCTATGATGATTCCATACCACCCATCCTGCAGTATATAGCCTTAGGAGAATATGGAAAGCATTTGCGAAAGGTTTAGGACAAGACGGTGCAAAGCTGCCTAGACTAGCACCCCAACTAAATGGCACAAACACAAAGCCGGACGACGGAGCTATAACATAGACATGAGAACCCGCCTTACCACAGAAATGTGTACAAAAGCACAACAAGGCCAGCCAGCTGCTCGTCTCTCCACGCACCAATCACCATGTAAAGCTCTCCTCAACAAAGTCCACCACCGTCTCCACCTGCATCGCGCCTACCGCACCTCTCACGTCATCAGCCAGCCCACCAGGTCCGCAAACCGTGACGCACATGGCGCCGACCTGTTCTTTGATCTCCTTGGCGAGCAAGGCCAGCACGTTAGGCCGTCCAGTGTACATTCGCACCGTGGTGCTGACGTTGGTGATGTCGCGCGGGTCCCGGGGCCGCGTGACAAAGACATGGAGGCAGAGGATGTCCTTCCGATGGGGAATGCTCAGGATCGTGTCCATATAGGAGCGAACCCACTCAAGTGACTCATACTCGCGGATGATCCAGACGAGAGTGACGCGGCGTGTGGCCACGGTGCCCGCGTTGTAGCCCTCGAGTAGGTGTCGGATATATGAGAGTTGGTGGGTGATGCCCGTGGAGCCGGCAAAGAGAACGGCATGGCCGTATGAGTCGAGGCTGTGGTGTCCGGCGTAGGGACCCTCGAAGGCAGCCTTGAGCCGGATGCCACGGCCGGCCTGGCTCGCCCTGTTGAAGAGCTTGCGGGTCATGCCCGTCTGTGCGCCGACGATGAATGACACGGCCGTCGATACATTGGCCTGGTTCAGGGAGGCGAGAGGTTCCTTCTCTGAAGTGGGCAGAGGTGTGCTGGAGAGGTGGTTGACCCAGGCGATGGAGAATGGGTGGCTCTCCCAGGAATTGACACCCCAGAACCGTAAATACGCGTGCGTGCCAGGCTTGATGTCCATGTACTTTGGGAGCGTCAGCGTCACTCGTGTGACTTCTCCCGACATGGGCTCGCATATAGCATACGTAAAGCCACTTCCGGACCAGTTTGTGTGAGCAAGGCGTATCACGCGGGCAAGGCGGTCAGCGAACCAGAGTGCCATAATGGCCATGATCCAGGATAGCTCAGGAAGACCTCCCGGGATACTGGCAGATGCGCAATGAGCCCAGGTGCACACAAAGGCAATGGTTGCCAGGATGATGTGGGTGTTGAGGAAGGTCTCGTAGAAAGCGTGGCGGATGGATGACAGGGACAGAATGAGCATCATAAGCACAGCAACCGTGCCCAGTGTGCCGGACCCGATAAAAAGGCCACCCGTAATCGCACGACTGACATACTCCCAACCGTTATCTGCGACAGCCACAATCGCCCAGGCGATACTGTGGATGACCACCTCGAGCACCACAATGCGGCCAATCCAACGGTGCAACAGGTTACACGTATCAAAACTGATCTTAAGGACAGGGATGAGCGGGTTATTCCGCCCGGCCAGGATAATAAGCGGCACCATGTTAACGAGAGCCAAGGTGCCCGAGCGGCCTCGCAGTTCGGCGCAGAAGGCGTAGCGGTTGTCGTTGGCCCAGTTTAGGAGGAACATGTATGTGAAGTTGTTGGCCAGGTAGCCGACGAGGAGGGCCATGTGCAACCGCGAGGGCAGGGTGCCGACGCTGATAGCGGAGGAAAGGCGAAATCCCCTACTGTGTCGCTTCTTCCACAGCGGCGCGTAAATGACATGCTTCTTCGCAGCGGGCATCCAACTCCACTGCGATATCCTCCAGTATCCTTGCTTCTCTCGGGCGACGGACATGGACGAGATCAGCCGCATCTGTGCCCAGACAATCTCCAGCATGCGGATGGTCAAGACGACGAGGGAGATGATACCCAGGGTCCACCACAGAGCTTCCTTGAACAGCATATTCTGGGCCTGGTTGATACCGTTCACGCCTGAGTAATAGGGTGCAATGGTTGAAGTCGATTCTACCTCTGGGTGAGACTGATCCGGTCCTTGAACCTCGATGGTAGTCGATGCCGATGAAATCATTGCCTCGATCCCGGCGGTCTCGCGCCCGTGGAATTCCATGGTTGTCGTTGTACACTGTTGTTAACGAGTTCCTGAGTGGGTAGAAAGGGAGGAGAGGACAAACGTGTCCTGGTTCAGCCGCCTGCTTCAGCGTTCCGGGATACCTGTAGGAAGAACAATATTGAGGAGGAAGACGAAGTCATAAATAAAAGCCATGGCGAGAAGAGATCCGAGAAAGGGGCATTTTCTTCGGTGCAGCTCGGGTCTCAAGCCCGATGCCGCTCAAGTCGCAAAGAGGGAGAGGAGAGTGGTGCAGCTGTGCGAGACAAGATGAAACAGACGGCGTGCTAGGAGAAGATCGGCAGAGCGGTAAATAGTATTGAAGCTAGAAGAGCCTTCTTAGCTAGCTAAATCCCAGTCTTGAGAAGATGCTAAGACAGGAAGACTAGTATGGCAGAGAGGACGCTCTGTCGTATAGATATTCCAGCGTGACAACGAAGCACAGCGACGCAGCCAAGAACATGACTAGGATGATGGCACCGGTGTAGACGGCCCCCGCGTCGGCGTTAGAGGAGGGATCTAGAGGGCATCTCAGTACCAACATGGAATGAGGTACTCATGCTGCCCATTCCATCCATACTAGCCGCCGCCATGGCCGACGGCAATGACAGGTGCTACTACCTGCGATGCAACCAGGCTTGGGATTGCGGTCGTTGCGGTGGCTTCCTGGGTGCCGTCTATGTCCACTTAACTTTTCGGTTGTCCGGAACTTCACAATAGTAGAGGAGCAACTTCTTCGTGTGCCGGGTGTTCCCGATTGTGGACTAAAAGACTGCTACTAGTGGCAAGAAAATTCGAAAAAAGGGGTGCATCAGTAGAGTGTAGTAGGTTAACTGTATGATCGATGGAGGTTCGACAGCGAAAAAAAAAAAAAGGAACGGATTGCGACCAGCGCTAGCTACAGACGAATCAAAGGAATGGGGAGAAGGAAGTTGGCTGACTGTTAAAAGTACAGATATGGACCTTTTTTCACTACCCACCTCTCAGTTGCCCGGTGGAGCCATTGCGAGTGGGTAGGATCTGTAGATGGCTTTCGTGCAACAAATGTAACAGGCTGTGTCGCCAGCCCCTTTATAGTAACCGCTTGGTGTGGCATGCTCCTCAAACACGCCAAAAAAGCAGACAGACGATGTACTTCCACGGATCCGAGTCAGGATTGATACTTAGCTTACGTAGTCAACGCCGATTGGCACCCCAGCTGGAGCAAATCGGACATTTGTGCGGGGTTTAGTGTTGTGTCCTGGCTGGTACAAACACGCCTCGTGTATCTTCTCTGCTGTGCGCAGACTCCTGCCGGCCAACTGAACCACTGTTATATAATTAACAGCAGTAGCTTTATTTGGCTGTAATAATGTATGATCTTGTTATAGCCTTATAGGTAAGGAACTTGCCACTTCTGCGAAACTTAGTAGTTAGCAAAGTATTCTCTAATGATTTAGTGTCGCAGGGTAGGCATGATCTTCACGGCCTCAGGAAACGGCTCCCACTGGAACGGCGCCCGGGCGTCGCGATAAGATTTAGCGGCTCCCAAAGGGAACTGATTCGCTAGCCAACACATCAACTAAATCATGCTGACGGTATTGAGTTTGCGATGGACGGGATGAGCTGATGGGTGCTGACTTGGAGGGTGGTTGTGCGTTGAATATTCCTTGTCTGGTCGATGTTGTAAAGACCAGGTTGTCTTGTCTAATGATTCTTTGGCTAGGACTGAGAATGGATAACCCGTGTCTCGAGTTGTTGTTTTGCGCATATGTTTCTTCTTTGCTGAAGGCTTGTGCTGCCAAGATCTATCACATGCATATGTAACAATTTTTCTACTACTTATTTTGGTAGTCGATTTTCGCATAATAAATGCATAGCCTCGCGCGGCGGCCTATATGTTAATTGCGGTCACTAGCCCATCGCGAGAGTTATACTCGGCTTCAGGGGCAAAGTAATCATCAGGGAATGAAGCAAGCTCCTGCAAAAGGGGAAGAATGGTCGATAACTCAATTGAGGCACTCATTCTGCCGCGTTAAATGACTCGTTATAGTAATCGAACC